>VOPJ01010592.1:0-30383 GCA_014673585.1 Semibalanus balanoides
CAATGACGAAAAAATAAAGTTCTTCAAAATAATTATCTCATAAAAAACGCAAAATTGTCAAAAAATAGAAACTTTTAAAAAACTGACTTTAAAATCCAAAAAATCGAGATTTTTCGCCCCCCTCAACATTAAATCAGGTTATACGCCCCTGTAGGTATATGACTACGCGAACTGAGTTGATCGAAGTCTTCCCCCCCCA
This sequence comes from Semibalanus balanoides, assembly GCA_014673585.1. Lineage (NCBI taxonomy): Eukaryota > Metazoa > Arthropoda > Thecostraca > Balanomorpha > Balanidae > Semibalanus > Semibalanus balanoides. Next base: position 200 of record VOPJ01010592.1, read on the forward strand.
TGTCAAAATAAAATCCGCCGCCACTGTTCAAGACAGATAATTATTATTACAGCACTCACAAAATGAAGGGAGTAATCCACCCGCAACCGTCGCTTTGATGGGATGCAAGATCAATTACTCAGTGGAAAAACATTTTCCCGAAATTCATTAGCATAACTCTTTGGTCGAAATATGTGCTATGCTTAAATTTTGGCAACTAATATCATTTTGTTTTGAATGTTTTTCGTTTACCTTCAGGCCTTTTACCTCCTTCATCCTTTGTGGTCTCTATGCCTCAAACGTTCTTAGCTTCCTTGTTTCCGTGCCGCCAATACCACGATTCCCGTCACCACCGATATGCAGCACGATTTACACGTACTGGTAGCACCGCGCCCTGCGTCTTCACATGGACATTGGACACCGTTAGCTGTTCCGAGAGCAATCCCCGGGGCTTTGGGTTTGTCATGAGGATCGGTTTTGACGCGCTTCGCTTTGCTTGCAGAAACATACAGAAACAGTTCCCGATCCGTTACTTTCCCGTCCCGCCAGTCGGTCAAGTTTCAGACACGTTTCAGGATTGCATTTGCGATCGTTATAGGTGGCGCTGCTGTCCCTACATGTCGTCACCAATTATAGGTGTCGCTTCTGCCTGTACAGCCCGGTACCAAGTCCAACACTCGGCTTCTCACACAGCACGTCAAATGCATTTATCTTTAACCACTTCCATAATTAAAGCAATATATTTAAGACTTTGATGTGCATTTAACATATATTATGATAGCAAACACATGATTGGAATAACATCACGTTTTTTTCGAAGCATTCAAATTCCAACATTTGTTCATAACACCGAGCAGCTATACAGCGCTCGGAAGCGCCGACGCCCGACACTGGCTTCGCTAGCACCATACACGGTAACGACACATGTTTAGCGTTCGTCATGCTTTCGATGCCTGCCACGTCTCCAGTGCGCTCAAAAGAACCTGCAGGTCCCCTCGGTGCTTCATCAGGAAGGCGTTGTTGAAATGAAACACCGGTATGTCGTACCGGTAAAGTTTGTACCACCGTCTGTTTTCCGGTAATGTGATGTCCACCTTTCGAAGAGACACCTAGAATAATCCAATTCGCTATGAAAGACAGTTCAAACCTCAAAATGAACATGGCGCGTCATCTTAGGAAGAATATGAATGCTGACATGAGTTCTGGACTGGTTTTGAGGTCACAGCCGTAAGAAAACCCGGTTTCGCGGTCACAGCCGTAGCTAAAGCTGACGCAGTGTCCCTCTGTCAGCCACATCACAGACAACATAAGATACAGATACATCAGTCATCAGCCCAGTCTAAGCGTCACGGCCGTACCCGATGCAGTGCTGGTGCGAGGGCCTCCAGGGCGTCGTCACAGAGGGGACACGGCGTCTTGGTGTACAGCGTCAGGTCCGGAAGATCGTCCGGCCGCTGCGAGCCGGCCGGCTCAGCAGGCCTCTCACAACTGTAAACAACAACCCAGATCTCACACACCGGGATAGGGCATCAGCATCACCTCAGCCCAGCATAAACTCTGGTGGGCCATTATCAGGACAGGACATCAGGACCCTCAGCTGCCTGGGCTTGACCCAGTCTTCCATACATTCTTTAGCACATGTCCAGTATTTTAAATTGCAGTATTTAACGTTACATGGACCACTTAAATACAAAATAAGAGATGCAGACAAAACTTAACTTTTCTAAAATAGTCCTACATCCATGGTCCATTTTTAATGTCATTGAGAGATGCAATGAATTCCAAATACACTTTCCTTCGCTTTGAAATAAAATAAGCCTTGTGTAAGCTGGGATCTGTCAATGACTTTGGTAGAGATCTGAGATATTTATCTGACTCTCATAATCATTTACAAGGCACATATTTCTGCTGCAACAAAGTTTTAACTGAAATTTCAGGTGAGGAAAGGCAGACCCATATCTGGTTGAGCGCGCTGGAACAGCCCCATAGTAAGCAAAAGCCAACATCAGAAATCAGCATGCTAACTTACAAGTGTCTCTGCTGATAGGCGGAGCTCGTGAGAAAGAGAGTGTCACCCTGCTTGATACAGGAGACTATTCCTTGCTGCCTGAATCTGCTCACTGGATGGCCTAAGCGCAGGGCCAGACATACACCAGCCATACTGGAACAAAACTGTATGAACAATTTGTGAATACAAATTACATCAGAATAAACATCAAAAATCAAAATACAATCATAATCTTCATACAGACAACATAAGGTACGTCTCCTGACATTGGTTGATATGCCATCAATAGCAACCTACCTATCAACCCTTCCACTGTGGCAGATGAGATCCAGGTTGAGGTCATATCAATATACCCTGGGTTGAGGTGGCCAAAGGAGTCATGCCCTCCCCCAATCACCTGAAATTGGTGCAAAATTGACACATTTGATGAAAATCTATGTGACTTTATCAAAGGAAAGTTAGTTTTTTAAACAGCAATCAATGCATAAGCAAGTGAAATCTGATGAGTTTTCATAATTGTGTGTTTCCCCCCCCCCCCATTCTGGATCTGCCATTTGTTTTACGTGGAGATAATTCCTTTGCTACCTTATTTTAATGGACATTTGTGGTATAATTACTTTATGTGTGATTTTGACTTAATGTGGTAATTTTACCTCAATCTGTGGTATTTCACCTCATTGTGGTTTTTACCTGAATCGTGTAGTAATGTAACTTTTCAATGTTGTTTTTTACAGTCGCAAAGTGTTGCCAGATAATGGCTGGACCTAGCGAAACTCGACAAAAGGACCATACGAATTCTGTGGTATTTCACTTCAATCTGTGGTATTTCACTCAATCTGTGTTTCACCTCAATCTGTGTATTTCACCTCAAATGTTGCATTTAAACCCTCATTGGGGTATTTCACTTGAATCTGTCGTATTTAACTTAAATTGTATTTTTTTGTTTTGCAGTAGCAATTATGTTGACTAGACGATACAGAACAGCTGCTTAATCTTGTGGTATTTAACGATGGGTCAACATTTATTTTGTGGCGAAGTCATATTTTCCTTGCACAGGGGCACAGCGAAGGGGGGACAAGGGGCAAGTGCCCCCCCCCCCCATTGGTCCAAGGACCAATGCACAGGCTTTGACACTGCAGTTCGTTCAGCCCGGAGGGGCTCCAAGAAGACAGAATGAGTGTGGTAATCAGAGGGGCCATGGGAGGTTTTTTCAGGTGTCTCTTGCCAGATCGGAAGTGGACATAGACAGGTCGAGGGCCCTAGCCAGACTGGATGGGCATACTCTCAAACTAGAAAAGGATAGTTAGGGAGCTCTGGCAAATAGCGGCCGAAATCGTGGCTTCAAATTAGGGGGGCTTCTTTTCAGGACGACTGTAACCACCTCGCCCCGCATTAGGTCTTGCTGCGCCCCTCTTCTGGCTGCACCGTGCTTTACAGCAATAAACAAACAATAAAATGTGTGGCTGTGAACCAAAAGTACATATAATTTGACATAAGTTGTTCTCATAAGCTCCATTAATAAGGTTGAAAGCCTCAACATACATTGTCTGAATTTGGACGGTAAATAATTCTAAAGCATCAACTAAAACTGGAATCAATGAAATGATACTAGGACGAAACTTTATACTAGAAAAAGAATTGCCAAGTCACAGTTAGAAGGTAACTAGTATTACCAACAAAAGTATCAGTTTTACACAGAAGTACGATAATATGGTAGATTTTAACTATATAAAAGTTCCCAAAAGATACAGAGATGAGGTGAAATACCAGACAATGCGCAAAATTACCCAGAAGAAAGGTTTTTTTACCACAGCAAAAATTGCACCCTTGTTTTACTTGGGTTTAAAGACATCTCACTTTCAAGATCAATTTGAATTTATCCGTGAGCTAAATGAACAATAAATGAATGACCGACTTTAATTGTTTTTTTAGTAATAAGTTTAAGCCGTATAGAGTCAGAGTTTTACTATTATTTAGACCTAATGGATTGTATTGGATTTTTTATTTGTTCGAGCAAATGTAATAACGTCAATCATCACGCATGATATGATCGTCGTTCACTGGGCTTGGACTAAACTGGTATTTATCGCAGTATGTTGCCGCCAGGAACCGTAGTGAAGCAGGGTGTTTTGACGTCGCAACAGATTGTTATGGTATATGGATGAATAAATGAAAAATACACAATTTTCATAATAAATTTTGATAACAAATCTATCTTTATATGCTTGTAACGTCAAAACTTAATAAAGTGAGCGGCCTCTGGCGGCCAACTGTTGCGAAAAAAATCCCGTTTATCGTTTTGTACATTTCATGCGCAAGTGTGACAAACGCGGTGTAAATAAACAATCAAGCCAGCCTGAAGCAAAACATAAAAATAAGGGGCGTTGTGGCGGTTGGAAGGGGCAACATATCCTTAAGTAATTCATCGGTATTGATGAAGACATAAGACTATTTCATCACATTATTTGATGATTAGTGAGTTCCTCTATTTATCAGATATAGATGGCAGGGGGGTGTGAATCCCTCAGAGTGCATTGGTTAATGTATACTTTGTGACGTCAGCGATCGTGAACAAAATATAAACTGCGGTGAACTTAACGGGTCGGTATGGACAATGGACAAGAACTGCTTACGCAGATGATTCAATAACTGAACGCGCTGGATACGCGTATAGCCGGCCTTTTGCTGTAGGGTCCTACGTCCGTAACTAGAGCAATCAGGATTATAACAACTGGCAGTGTGATATATTTCGGGGTTATCTCGATTTTGCCAACAATTTGGCATACTGGACATTCTGGATGCGCTGAATACAAAATATGCCCTCTAGAGGGCTGGTATTTTGTGTTGTTTACAAGTTACAGCCATTGTAACATTGAGGGGGATCAACGGGGGTGTCTCGATTTGCCAAAAAATTTTGCCTACGAAGCCTCTTTGGTCTGCCACTGATTACGAAAAATCATCTAAGGGTGCTTATTTTCCGTCGTTTACGATGTATAGCTTTGTAAATTTTTTGGGAAATCAAAGGGTATCATGATTAAAAAGGCATAATACTTAACGTCTGGATGCGTTTCATCACGGAAATATGGCCTCTAAGGTGGTATTTTGTTATTTGACGAGTTAAAGGCCTATGTAAAATGCTTGTGATATTTTGGGGTGTCCTGATTTGCCCAAAATTTTCATATCCGAATTCCCATGAGCGTGCAATAACGAATAGTTGTCTCTATAATGGGTGGTATTTTTTTTGTTTATAGTTACAGAATTGTATATCGCAGTGTAAATATTCCGGCGGTGTCTCGATTTGCCAGAAATGTTGTATGCGTTTCGTCGGATGCTGATTACGTAAATGCCTTATAGAGTGGTATTTTTTTAAGAGTTACAGCATTGTGAATCGTCCATGTGATATTCTGGAGTGTCCCTTGATTTTGCCCCAAAAATGGATGCAGACCTGTCCTCAATTTAGATGAAATTAAAAATATGCCTCTATAGTGTGGGTAATTTTCCTTTGCTTACGAGGTACATGTCATTGAACACCGTCAGTGGTAATAATTTCGGGGGTTTCCTGAACTTGCCCAAAAATGTGACATACTTTACTTCCTGGATGCGTTATAGTACGAAAAGTATCTTCTATAGGGTGGTATTTTCGTCAATTTAAAGTTTGAGCCATGTGTAAATTTTTTTCTTGGGATGGTGTGGGGATTGGTTTGGGATGATGCTCCTTGATGCCGGATCCAACTGAGATGTTAAATGCTTTATCGTAACAACTGAAAAATGACAACTAGAGGCATATTTGGTAATGCAGTGCTACATCGAGGAGGCCTGCATACACATTTTTGTTTGTAAATATCAGACAGCGGAATATCACACAGGCGATTGTTAGAATGCGTGTAACTCAAAACGACGAAAAATACCAACCTATAGAGGAATATTTTTCGTTAATAGCGCATCATGGTTCTGTATGCACAATTTGGCAAATAGGGAAGCACCCGGAATATCATCGTGGGGATGTTACAGATAGACGTACTCGTAAATGAGAAAAATGCCACCCTGTTAAGAGATATTTTTTCGTAATCTGCGCATACAGGATGTTCAGTTATGTTTATTTATTTTTTTTTTTTGGCAATGAGCTCCACCCCAGAATATCACACAGGCGATGTTACAATGCTGTTAACTCATAATACGACGAAAAATACGACCTATATGAGGAATATTTCTTCGTTATCAGCGCATCATTTTGGATAGTTCTGGTATTGCAAAGTTGGTGCAGAATCGAGACACCGCTGATCCCCACCAAAAATGTTACAAGGCTGTAACTGAAACAACGAAAATACACCCTATTAGAGGCATTACTTTGTATTCAGCGCATCCAGAATTCAGTATGCCATGTTGGCAAATTCGAGATACCCCGAATTTCACCTGCCGGTGTGAATCTGATGCTGCTAGTTTGGGACGGACGTAGTACTACAGACAGGCAGGTCAAGTTTTGATCACTGGCGTAATGCAGTGTCTTGTCCATTGTCCATTACCGAACGTTAGTTTGCCCCCGACTTGTCTTGGACTCAAGGGCTACCAATCATGAGATTAACCTGGAACTAAAAGAATTTCCTGGTGATTCTGTGAGGAAAAGTATAGTATTTTAATATATTAAGGGAGTTTTGAGGATGTTATAGAAATTTGGCGAACTACCTTAATGGTTTTGATCAAGGTTCCTTCAGCACTGCGTTGACGGGCTGTACTAGGCCAATGGTAAGAGTGAGGACACATAGATTCTGGTTCGTGGGTAGCAATAGTTTTCTTCCGATGATGGTTTTTTGTTGCATTGCTTTAAAGTCCTCTTGCATAGAGAAAGTAAATCTTTAAAATAGCTATCGCATAAAAAACATAGCGGGCTGATCGGCGCCTTGAGCCCGTGCATCTTGTGACGTTCACGCACCTACGTCACGGAGCGGTACATTTGCCGGATGACTCTACCTGGTTATAAGGCCTTGGCCGGTGGTAAGTGATGCACACTGGTGACCAATATTTTGTGTTTGTAGGTACTTCACCTAGCTGCAGAAATTGAATTATTATGTCCTATTTTGTGTAGTAATTTTCATTTCATCTGATCTGAGTGATATAATGTGAGTTAATTCAATATTTGCACAAGCTCTTGTGGCATATTTGCAGATCTGTGATAGTGTTCTCAGCTCCTAGATAATTTTACAGTTTTGTTTGTGTTGAGACATCAGCTATATAAGGTATCAGCACTTTGTTAAAATCACCTGTTAGGTTTCCTCAACCTTCATCTCCATGCACAAGGACAGAAAGGAGGGGAAATGTTAGGAAGGTGTTATATAGCACAAGCTGGACTCTGGAGCATGAAGGGCTGAATCTCATTTCTAAACCCACTGTCTCTATTTTTCCTCTCTAATGGTTCTGTATTATGCTAATTGTCAGTTTTGTGTCACATGTGCCAGCGTTTTGACTGTGCTTCATTATTAATGTTTATAGGCTGCATTGCTTTATTATGTCTAAATTGGTGATGATGAGTCTGAACTTTTATATTTTTGCATGATTTGATAGCATTCAAATGATCTAACATGATTTGAAGAAGAAAAAATATATATGACAATATACAATATATGAACTGTATTCACCATTATCATTATATTTCAACTATATCTTGCTTGTACAGGTAAACAATCATTTTTTTCAGAATATTTAAAGTGGCACTTGCAAGCTATCCTGAAAGCTAACTACACTCAAGACTGGTTCAACAATTCAAAATGTATAACTTCAGTTCTGGAGAAGTGCCTCAATCTGTTATTGATGGTGTGATGCAGCTAGCCTCAATGTCTCATACAGTCACCTGTCCAGCTCACCAAACATAGAATTTACCCTCTGACAAAAACATTAAAGTCTTGCTATATTATTGCTTGAAAAGATTATTTTATATAGACTGAGAGTTGGAAGGGAGGAGTCTTTAAATGACAGTCGGAAAGGAGATAACTGTCCGGGGAACTAAAGTTACGGCGTAGCAATGTTATGTATAAACTCGTGTCCTCAAATCGCAAGACATTTCGGAAGTTGTGTAAGGACTAAGGCGATCACCGCTCCTGGCTCAATAGTTGTGTAAACTAGCTCAATGAATATTTTCGCTTTGGTGGAGTCTGTTCTCTCGTACCACGGGAGGTCTTCCATCATATGAATCAAGTGATTGAAAGCGATGGATAATATTTCGACTAACGTAAATTCTTAGGATACTTCAGAATGTAGGTTTTGGTTGAAGCGAGTTGCATGTCTAAGACCCAATTGTGGTCGGCAGATTGTGTTACCAAGCAGATCGTTTTCATCGGTTTGCTAGGAAATAAAGATCTAGAGTCTATGGGTAGAATCGAGTGTAATTGATGTATAGGGATTGCAGATTGTCCGATTGCGTTTGGGCAAAGCAGCCGCCTATCGCAACACATATCTTTATCGTCTAGCCAAGCTGCTCTGTTAGGTTCTATCTCGAGAGCCCAGCTGCGGCGAGCGGTTGGTGGTCCGGGCGGTGGCATGAGAGTTCCCTAATGGACAAATCGGGATCCCACGAGATTCGTCCTGTAACCGTACACGAGCGGAGTGATCATTACCGACGAAGCGGAGATTTTAGAGAGCCGCAGCTGCTGACCAAGTCTGGATGACGTGCTGGAGGGCGCCGGAGTGCGCGCCTTCGACGAGCTGCAGGACATCCAGTGGAGTTTCGGCGTGACGGCGGCCAGCAGCGTTAGGCGCTTACGTCACGCAGGAGTTCGGTGTTGCGTGCGATCGTTTCGTTCATCGCTTCCGGCCCATAGGCTCAGGCTGCTGCACGTCCTGTCGAGCCAACGAGTGGGACCTGGTGGCAGGTGACTGTTCAGTTCGGGCTAGAGACCGATACTCAGCCCAGATTCATACACCTTCGCTGACTTGCAAATCATGGCTGGGAGTATTGAGAGATCAGCTGACGCCGTCGCTCAAGGCTTTTCTATGTGACCCTACGTACGCCGAGAAGGCCGTCGGGCCGTAGAACGTCGCACGTAGCCGATAGTGATCGAGCCTCCGGGGGAGGATAGTGTGATTGTGCGCTTACGCTCGCGAGTGATACACACTGTAGTTGTATGGAGCAGCCCTGTCGATCTTTGACGGGTACTTCTCTGGTGTGGTAACATAATATGTGTATGGTGTACTTTGTGTGGTTAGAATAGCAGATTGTTTTCATTTGGTTGTAGGTAATAGTTTTTGTGGCACCTGGTAACTAAGTGAGGTTAGACTCCTACTCCCAGCGTGTTTATGCAGCGCCACAGATCTCTTGTGTTCAGCGCGTGGTCGAGTATCCTTCATTGTATCCCGCTTTTTAACTCTGTGCCTGCGAGGCTTGGTTCACAAACATTCTGTCGCCACTTCTCCAGTATGAGTATAGTCGGTCGCGTGACTTGTCGCTCCAGCGCAAGCCGACGTCAACAACCATTAGATTTTATCTAGCTTTATTTAGAGGATGAACATCGTGGTCTATTGTTGACCCGGTGAGTGTTTTTCGCAGAAAACTATGCAATGTCAGTTGTTGCCTATTCGATGACAAATATACATTTGCAGTTGTTTCAACTCGATCGCCACACCGTGTACTTTTTCAAAATCTGAGGATAGTGTAAACAACGTCGAAACTTGTCTCCCGGTTTGGATGAGTTGTTTGCTCAGTGCTCAGCTCTCTTGCTGCCAATATCTGATGAAGACATGATGTTAACCCAACACAGCATTGTCTGGCCATGAAACGCAAAACAGTAGTGTAGTGTTACACAATACATATATTTTAGTTGCAGTGGGGACTGTTGATGGCCTGTGAACAGTGACTACATCGTTTAATATGCACATACACAAAGCAGTAACACGGTTCCCGAGGACCCGGTTCACTTTGCTCGCTCCACAGTGACAAAACTGATGACTGGCGACCACGGACCGAGCGTCCCCGGATCGCTGACCGGCCGGAAATAACCAATCACGCCACTCAATCGAGCGACGCGATACCCAAACCCAGGCGGAGACCGCACCACGGCTCACTGGTCCCCCTCGGCCCCGCCGCCGCTATCGCCGAGCTCCAGACTGGCCAGCCGATCGACGTCCGAGCCGCAGATCGCCTCCCCTGCCCCGGCCGGCGTCTCCTGCAGGGATGAGCCACCGTGCGGCTTGGCCAGCTGGTCGGTCCGCTTCTTCTGTACGGCGTCCTGGTACGGCGGGTTGATGGGCAGCTGGTTCGGCGCGTGGTACTCGTACTCGGCGTCTTCGCTCAGCTGCCGGGGACACACAGCATCGTCAGCATACAGACACAGGGGAGAGGCAGCAGGGGCGACTTCACTCCACAGCCCACCTTGTACGGTACACTCTGACCTGGAGCGGGTAGGTGAGGCCAGTGTCGGACTTTCCCATCCCCACCTTGTACGGTACACTCTGACCTGGAGCGGGTAGGTGAGGCCAGTATCGGATCCTCCCCTCCCCACCTTGTACGGTACACTCTGACCTGGAGCGGGTAGGTGAGGCCAGTATCGGACCCTCCCCTCTCCACCTTGTACGGTACACTCTGACCTGGAGCGGGTAGGTGAGGCCAGTATCGGACCCTCCCCTCCCCACCTTGTACGGTACACTCTGACCTGGAGCGGGTAGGTGAGGCCAGTATCGGAACCTCCCCTCCCCACCTTGTACGGTACACTCGGACCTGGAGCGGGTAGGTGAGGCCAGTATCGGACCATCCTCAGCCCACCTTGTACGGTACACTCTGACCTGGAGCGGGTAGGTGAGGTCGGCGTCGTATCCGGAGAGGTCCCCGCAAGCGAGGAACGGCACCAGGACCCGGTTGGGCCCAGTCAGCTGGTCCAGGTCCGGGTACTGGTGGTCCAGCAGCGGGTTGGTCATGTTGGGCTCGTAACCCGCCGGCGGACGGTAGTCCTCGCACACCACAAACGATTCTGCCGACAGAGACCACCAATGCAACCACTGTCAGTCACACTGCTGGCGCCAGCCGAGAGGAGGCCACAATACAGTCACCGTGCGTCACACCACACCGCAAACGGCCGAGCACGGTAGTACGTGGTCAGGACGAAGACGAGAGCAGGACAAGGACGGTGTCGGGGCAGATAACGGTGTAGGGGTGGGCGGGTCCGGATGTTAACGGCACCACACGGACCTATGCTGGAGTTCCTGCTGCTGCGCGGCTTGGCCACAGTGACCCGGCTGAAGAACACCTTCAGCTGCGAGTACAGCAGCGTCACGTCCTTCCCGCGGAAGATCTTGGCGACGAACGTGCCGCCCGGGGCCAGCACGTGCGTCGTGATGTTGAGTGCCGCCAGCAGCAGCTGAGCCTGAAGTAAAACAATTGTTTCTGATTAAATGGAAGGTCAAGGCAAAAATAACAATCCAAGCTGCATCGATAAAGTACGAGGTAACGAGGCTTAACTGCAAACACTACAAGGATAAAAGGCCTGTCAAGGGTGCAGAATATCCAGCTTTGTTATCGTCATTACGGTTCACCTCGGCTCGCACGTGGATGCACTGCCCTCCGCTTCCCGTTTCCTACCTGGATGTACTCGTCGAGGTCGTGCAGGCCGGTGACGTCCGGCGCGCCGTCACACACCACCAGCTGCGCCTGCCGACCGCTGAACTCGGCGATTATCTGCTCGGCCGTCGACCGCTTGGTGATGTCGCCCTGTATCTGGATGACGCCTGGCAGCGGCGCCATCGCCTGCAGGTCCACCGCCACGATCTTGACGTCACCGCCGGCTGTACCGTCCCTCCTGTACACAGCAGGGCAGGTGTGCTGGCAAGCTTAGGCACAAGGTAAGGATAGGAGTTTAACAAAGTTGGATTTTTGTTGCTGGGATAAATGTTGGGAAGAGTCCTTGGGTATGCGGAGCTGGTTGTTTAAACGTATAATAGAACCAACCTTACATCCCTGCTCACCAGTATAATTCTGATTTAGAAGTGTAGTGTGGACATGCAACAATCAAAGAAGAAAGGGTAGGTATTTATAGCACATTAAATGCAAAGTGCCACTTAACCTGCAAAAGGTTTTATGTTTAACCTCACACCCATTACCAAAGGCATGGATACTGTATAGTGTGTATTCCAATGGGGTTTTGTCTTGGCATTAACCAAACTTACGTGAGTTTTCTGGACAGCACTTGGCTCCAGCTCCCAGGAGCTGCACAGAGATCTACGACCCTCGTCACATCTGTAACACAAGCAGACTGTCAGTTGTGTGCTACAGTAGCCACATGGGCCTTTTAGCAACATATGCTATTTTATCCCAGAGGTTACAGCATAGGTACCTATATTCAACTGAGTGCTGTTCATGTAAATCAATAAATTTACAAGTGTTTTGAGGTTCCTAACATTTTACTTATACTGACTTAATTTGGTCACATTCCCAAATCCCAATGAAACATTTTATCCTGACCACTCAGCTTCAGACACAAGGAAAAATTTACCTTTGAATATGTCAAATTCTTCATCGATCTGCAGAAGTTTAAAAGCACTTCTTGCCCTCCAGCCTTCTTCCTTTGCCAGTCTGTAATAAATGTCCCGTTTGTCCTTTGATGAGCGACCCATATTTGAAAAAATCTGTAAATGTAAAATACATTGTTAAATGACAATCATAAGGCAACATAAAATAAAACATTCCACACTTAAAGGGGAGATGCCTGACCTTGCAGACGAAATATAAAGAGTTTTTGGTGTCAATCGGTAGATTACGCGTTCCTGAGTTTTTAATCTGAAGTTTGGGGTCGCCGAAACTGGCCGCCCATTTAGAGTCAAAAAATACATGTTGCACCAGCAATGATTGGATGCATTCTTAAAATTGGAGTCGCCTCCGGCATCGTATTTTGAAGTCAGTTTCTGTTGCGGACTAAAATTGTCTTTTGGTGAAATAATCAGCAATCAACATCACCGATGTCAGCGCAGTGACTTTAAAATTAAAAAGCGTATGCAGGTAATTGTATTGTCAACAATCTTAGCTTTTTTCTATTATAAAAACCTCCAGAATGGTCCAATTTCCAAAAGCTCTGGCTCGTACTTCTGCTGCAAAAGATAAATGGACGTTCACTCCTCATATAACATAGACAGATTCTTTTCAACGTCCAAGTTGCGGCGAAATTCGGACATGCTTTTGGGGCGGAGCATAGGGTTATACAAGGGTAGTGACATCTGTTGCAAGTATCTAAGTACTAGTAGAGTCTGCCATCGCCCAGCAATCTGTACACATTCTGAGGACAGATTAACTCCAAAACTATTGAATCACTATAGTTGTGCTCCCCCTCATTCACAAAGCAGTGATACAGGATTAGTTTTTTAAATAATGAAAAAGAAAACATTGCGCGTCAGCCTTTACGCAAGCGACATCTACGGCAGTAATCTAAGTACTAGTAGAGTAGCCATCGCCCATCAAAAGGCGGCCGTCATGAATTAGTGCTGTGGCACAATCGGGCAAACAATGTGGAGTCAGAAAAAAAAGAGAAATCGTGGCCGATATATTGGCTTTAGGGCAAGTTTGAGCCAAGAGCATACATGATAAATTAATTCCCAAGCATTACATTTAAGCCTGCTTTTTAGAAAACTCCTCCCAAGGTGGCACTATCCCTTTAATTGACATGTTGCAATAGGTCAGGTGGGTACCAATATCTTCACGCTACATGAATAAGGCATATAATAAGGTAATAATCGGCTCAAACCAGCTGCACTGCCGCCCCATGGCCCATACACTAACCTTATAGGTTTTATTTTGAACTACCTACAACATGGTTGGCACTAAAAGGTATCTAGACGAAGATTACCACCAAAGTTCATAGATAGTGTAGAAAACCCTAGGGCCTAGGCCATATATATATAAATATATAAAACCAAAGGCCATAAATAGAAACTACCTTGACCTACCGCGACCACAAATTATTGGTTTGGTAAACAACTTTGCTATGAGAGTTTGTCGCGCAGCATCTTGTCACATCTGAGTCAGAAATGAATTAAAATATGTTGTATCTATGGATGTCAGTGATGTTTATTTAAATGTTGATGACATAAAATGCAAGTTAACTTACAAAACGTATAAATGCTGTTAATTTTAAGCTATATTATACAAATTTGACTAAATTAAATTTAATAATTGATGTATGCCAGTCATTTTAGATAAATAATAATGATAAAAACTGTATGTGACGTCATTATTGATCAAAATAATTTGCGGAAATTCCTCGATGCGGTCGGTTTATACAGCCTTGGGTCGGACCAAGGCAATAGATACCGGTGGGACGTCTTTCGTGTTGGAAGGGTATCACAGTGTAGATGTTTTACGTTTTTATTGATTTGTTTTTTTGATGTGTTGCATGTTGCATGGTCCCGAGAAATTGAATCAGGTCAGTTGAAATGGCAACAGTACGCTTTTCATGGCCCATCCAATCTAAATAATCCAACTAGAAACGTAGTAGGCACCGGTGTCGATTTGTATACTTTAGGGGCGGGGGCCACGCGGGGCCCTCCCCCCTATGATTTAAAATTTGAACATTAGGCCTATGGCGTTGCATGGTAAGAACTGAAATATAATCTATCAAGTTTGCATTCGTTTATACAGCCTTGGGTAACACTAAGGAACGTTCAAAATTACAGCTTCTTCTATCAAAGCTCAGTCAGATACAGTAGGGAAATGCTCAATAAATAGTCAATAGAGTGCTCCAATTTTACATTGTTATGCATTGTAATTGGTCTAAAAATAATGTATTTTTAAACAGCTATTGCGACTACTTGATGATCCATAGATGGCATGTATGTCAAGAAAAAAAAATCAAACTATACTTATCAATAAGACATGTTAATTTTATGAATACGTCACTGGCAGAAATCAGTCTCGATCCTTACCATATTTTTGTATTTTTTACCCACCATTGTCTGGTGCTGAAACGCTCTATAAACAGCTGATAACCCCAAATTTAAGTGCTGGCCAGCATGCATACTCAACTAATCAGAAGGGTTTGAGCCAAGCATGCCTGAATGTTCAATCTGATCTCTTTTTGGAAGTTTGTGATTCCAGACGCATTTTCAATATGCATCTGGATTTGTAAAATTTGTACAGGAAAAAAACATGATCATAGATCATTTTCATATCCTATATAGCTTTCTTGTCTTCTGATATTTTGCTAGAATTAATTGCAAGTGTTTTTTTGTTAAAAAACAAAATGTTCATAAAGGTACTATAATTTTACATCATTTGCATGCATTTATATGGCAGGCTCTGATGTCACTGGTGCTATTTTTGGAGTGCTCTATTTTTTAGTATTTTCCTCCTGAGTCTTCAACTGAGCTTACTACCCTGTCTTGTTTCTTTTAATCCAGTGTTTAGTGATGACATGTTTTGCTTTATTGTTTCAGGTTTATCAGAAAATAAGTTATCAAGGCATCTTGATTTTCCAGAGAAAAGGCATCACCTCTCAACCATGGTGACTGTGGAGATATATGAGTTTGTTAGACTGTTCTTTGAGGTAAGCATATTGCAGGCTGATCTTGCTTTTGTTAGGAAGGTGTGGAGGGATTTTTTATTCTCAAGTACAAGCTGTTTTGAATGCAGATGGAGTTTCAAAAGTGACAACTGTTTTATTGGTACAATTTTACTCTTAGTCCAAACTCCAACACCTGTCTCATGCATAAATTGTACATGTCCTAGAGTTTTGTGATGTGCTGGTTCCAAATATGATACCTATTTGTGTGGAAAATGAGTCAAAGTCTAACCTTACCTTACCTTCTATTGCGCCCATGTGGAGCAGCAGCATATCTGTCAATTAAGATGATTTGATGGTTGTTTTTCCCCACAAATGAGCATCAGATTCGGAATAGGCACCAACCATGAGAGTGCACAATTTATGCAGGAACTTGTTGGACTCCAGGTAAAATAATACTGTTCTATTGTGATCAGTGATTCCCACTCAGATATTTTTAGCCTTTAAGTGCAGCAGTTCTTAGGATCAGGTACTAGCATGTTAGACTTTTAATGCGTGTACAGTTTCCTTAATTCTATACATGATTACTATAGTGATGCAAAATTCTTGCATATTTATTGGTCATGCAATATTCATTGTTGTTTTCCAACGCTAAGATCATCAGGTGATGTGATGAGCTTATAAACTGGATCAAACCTCCAGACAGTGATCACATGTGGTCTGGCTGAAAAAATATGTATCGCTGTTTTCTTAGCCAGAGAAATTGAGATGCTCATCATCCTGATTTGAGCTCCAAGAAGTGATGATATTTGACCTGCTGACCTGACTCTCATATTAGGTCAATTGGTGACCAGCAGACAGAGCACTAGGACTAACCTGACATGGAATGGCTGTACTGCAGCCTGCAGGGTTTTAGGGCACATGAGATATCTTTCAGAGGTCCTCACTTCTCTCTGATAAAAGGCTAAGGCCTAAGAGCACTGCTGACTGGAAAGCAAAGATGTCTGGTGCATAACAATGATCGATGTAACATTTCAGGTTCCAATTTACCATCTTATTCTGGAGGCTGTTCTCATCACTTGGGTGCTGAGTCTTATTTTGAAAAGGACCAAAAAATCTTCAAAATCATCTCTGTCTGAAAAGGTGAGATGCTCTGTACTGTCAACACCAATGCAATTATTGTGCTTAAGTGTACTCATAATGCCCGGCAAAACTGTGATAGTGCTACCCAGCATTGGAATTCTGGCCGCTTCTGGTCCGGTGTTTTGCTTTCTTCAGTGAGTTACCTCGCTTCTAACTCAGCCTTTCGGGTCCAGCTAACGCCGAGTCATGATGCCGCTGCATTCCCCAGTGGAGGTGCAAACTTTCGTCTCAAATGAGTTATATTCTGGACTCAAGAATATGCCTAGTTTATGAAATATAACACAAATCCAAGTAACAAGTACGTACCCTGCTAAATATGCACACTTCTATTCTGTAGTCCAGAATTTGAATGGAGTCCAGTATTTAACGCATTTGTTTACTAATTTTTCACCTCAACTGGTGTATGCGGCGGCAGCGTGACCTGAACCCGAAAGGCTGAGGCCGAAACGGGGTACCTCACTGAAGAGAGCAAAATACCGGACCAGAAAGCGGCCAGAATTCCAACGCTGGACTGCTACCTGGCTAACTCACCAAATATATAGCATTCAGGCTTCAGCATATGAATACTGGACATTGTGGCAATGCAAATAGCTTTGAGCATCATCAAAGCATTAGCACTTGCTTCATGCTTATGATAGACCTTACAGAATGTATAGTGCTAGTAACACCATTGGAACTCTGGTTTTAAGTATTTTTGGGTGGCATGTGACCTTCGCTGTCGGTCCGCCCTAAAACCCCAATCATCATCATAAGTATTTTGCTTCGCAGACCTGTATTGGTATGATGTGCCTCTAAAAATATAGTATCCCTGTATATAATGTGATCCCGGCCTAACCCCCAATACCCATACTTCCCCAAATCACGACTAACCGCCGCGTGCGTCCTCTCACGTTGCCAGGCTAGTCTCTGGAATAAGCTCTCGGAGCATGTGAGTGTGTCCTCAGTGACGATGGGCTGGCTGCCCCGAGCGGTCGTCAGTCCACCGCCAGTGACTGGCGTGATGTCCGTATTGTTATCTGGTAACGAGACCCTGGCAGACAGGTAAAGCTGTGATACAAACATGCTGCAATACTGAAAGACTAAGGGAGCTAACAGCATGTGAAATCAATATTTGTGTGGAAAACATTTTAAGCTATCTCGAGCTTTTGCAGCAAGTGATTGTGGCGGCCTCTGCATCATTCTGCACTGATCTCGGCTACAGGCTGAGCTGCCTCGGCTACAGGCTGAGCTGCCTCGGCTACAGGCAGACAGGCTGAGCTGCCTCGGCTACAGGCTGAGCTGCCTCGGCTACAGGCTGAGCTGCCTCGGCTACAGGCTGATCGCTCCCTCCCGTGTCCTCCTCTCTGGACTGCGCCGTGTTCCGCGTTTAACCGTCTGATGGGAGCGATACGCTCGTTCTTACCGGCACAGCTCCATCGTTCGCCTGGCGTGGGTCTGCCCGTCTCAGAGCTCTGCTCTGATATGTACTATGTTCATGCGTCGGGCCGCCTCTCTGGAACTCTGTTTCGTTTCTCCGCGTATCTGGCGGATCTCTCGCCACTCTTCGTTTCACTCGTGCTGTGCAGTGTGCACTTGTCGAACTGAAACGCTGCCGGTGTGAAAC
The DNA here is from genome assembly GCA_014673585.1 of Semibalanus balanoides. Lineage (NCBI taxonomy): Eukaryota > Metazoa > Arthropoda > Thecostraca > Balanomorpha > Balanidae > Semibalanus > Semibalanus balanoides. The sequence continues at coordinate 18,399 of VOPJ01010592.1, forward strand.
CAAGTTTGTGAAATGTGCTGCGTTTGTGTTTCAGGTTTGTAGGTCAAGCTTTATCGAACTGATATCCTGAGTCCTGACATCAGTTTTGTACAAGTTTCCCTCCTCATTTCCTGTTTCGTATATTATCTGACTTACACGGCGTATTCGTACGCATTCTGCTTCGGTTATAACGTAGGTGGAAGCCACCGGGTACTGCCCATATCAGATACCATACAGTGTGCACCCTGGATCTATGACGTTTTGTGGAACCGCACCCCTGACGTATATTATTTATGTATCCTGAGTGTTCAGGAGAGGGAGGAGCTGATCCAGGAGTGGACTCCAGAGCCGCTGGTGCCTGACGACGCTGATCAGCACCCCATCAAATATGACGTCTTACAGGGAAAGGTAATGCATAGCAATAGATGCATCGTACGTTCTGTGTCCAGATTCATTACAAAAAATGCAGTGATGATTCATTCAGGGTTTCATGTTAAGGTATACCCTTTTGTTAAAAGCTTTTTTAGTCTTTTAGGTCGACTATTTCTCGACTTGTTTTGCTTCGATCGTTCAGGTAACAGTATTTCCTTAAAATGTGTTGCTTTGCGTCCACTTAATTTCCTACACGTTCTATACATTCGATAAGAATACGAACAGCTCATGCCTTTTCGTCGTCATATTGAGTGGTGTGAACGCTCAGCACTGCCGCCGCCTGTGGAGCCCTGCTGTGCCGTCCTGACCCAGAAACCCCCTCGTCCCCCGCCCGGTCAGGTCGGGAAGCACGTGACGATCGCCGGAAACCAGTACCTGAACGCGGCGACGCACAACTTCCTCGGCATGGTGGGCGACGACCGGGTCGAGGCCGCCGCCGTCCGCTGTCTCAGGAAATACGGCGTCGGCTCGTGCGGCCCGCGGGCCTTCTACGGCACTATCGGTCAGTACCGGTGTGGGGGGGGGACGTGGCAGTGGCTCCTGATCCCAAGCAGGACGGACTGGCGCCACTGCACAAATGCCTCGTGTGCTGTCGCTTCAGGTCTCATGACTATGTTTGGCATGTGGTCAAGCTCTGATTCACTCGTGAGTCTAGGGAACTGTATTTTGAACGGTAGAGATGAAATGAGACCGTCCAGACCGCTGAATCCTCTCCTGTCTAATATCTGAGGAATCGCCTGTCGATAAATCAGACGACACAGTTCGTTTCAATTGTTGAAATGCCTTCTGAGCGCATGGTGTGTCTTATCGAAAATATGACCAGCCCGCCGCCTGTCCCCGGCGCCCTCAGCCGGCCGGTCCGTCCGTGATGACCCCCCACCCACACCTGATCGGACCATCTCTCCGTGTCTCCCCTTCCTCTGCAGACGTTCACCTGGATCTGGAGAAGCGCGTCGGACTCTGATCGTACCATCTCTCTGTGTCTCCCCTTCCTCTGCAGACGTTCACCTGGATCTGGAGAAGCGCGTCGTGATGACCCCCTCCCCCACCTGATCGGACCGTCTCTCCGTGTCTCCCCTTCCTCTGCAGACGTTCACCTTGATCTGGAGAAGCGCGTCGTGATGACCTCCCCCCTCACCTGATCGGACCGTCTCTCCGTGTCTCCCCTTCCTCTGCAGACGTTCACCTGGATCTGGAGAAGCGTGTCGCCCAGTTCCTGGGCACGGAGGAGGCCGTGCTGTACTCGCTGGGATTCTCCACCGTGGCCAGCGCCATCCCCGCCTACGCCAAGCGGTCGGACGTCATATTCGCGTGAGTCGCTGCACCGCCTCCCTCACGGCATCGGCGGACTCCGATGTCTGCGTCAGGCCGATATGGACTGTGGTGACACGGTTTGGGCCCGTGGGGAGTGTTAGGGCATATCTGTTAATTTGGGTAACGTCTGCAACGTTATCTCTTGGCGGAGTACCGCTTCATTCTAATTTGTGGCAAAGCACGGAGATCATCACTGCTAGTGACGCCAATGTGACGTCACATATTCTGTCTGTCTGTCAGGGACGAGGCGGTGTGTTTCGCCATCCAGAAGGGTCTGCAGGCGTCGCGCAGTGACATCCGCTACTTCCGCCATAACGACACGGCCCACCTGAAGCAGCTGCTGGAGGAGCATGCTAAGGCCAGCAAGAAGGTGAGACGCTGGTCCACCGTCTGACGCCTCCCTCGGGATCGGTGACGTCACTCTGGCCACTGGGCTCTGGCGACCCTCTGCCAATGGAATGTTATGTAACGTTCTCCTGACCCTCGTCCGGCGCTCCCTGTCTCTGACGTGTCCGTCTGTCTGTGCAGAAGCCGAAGCAGGCGGCGCTGGTGCGGAAGTTCCTGGTGGTGGAGGGCATATACGCCAACACGGGCACCGTGTGCCCGCTGCCGGAGTTGCTGCCGCTCAAGGATGCCCACAAGCTGCGCCTGTTTGTGGACGAATCGCTGTCGTTTGGCGTGCTGGGAGACACCGGGCGTGGTCTCACCGAACACTTCGGGGTCACGGTTAGTCACTCCCACTCACTCTGCCGCTGTGTGCCCGATTAAACATAGTATGTGGAAAATCAAATAGTCTGTTGGTGATTAATTAATACGTCATGTCTCATGATCTCCAGTGCAACGGTACATGTTTGAAACGAAGCAATCCTCGGTAGAGAAGTGGTACTGCTACGGTGTACGGTAACACTCCATAGCGGACGAGTGACTACTAAACGTGTTGTGTTTTGAACGACTGGTTTATGATTCCCGATGCACTGCAGTTCGACTAGATGTCTTCACCTTTATTATTACCCCTTTATCATTACGACACCACGTGGATCGTCTGGACAGCGATATTCGGGCGGTCTTACCGACACTCGTCGATGGATCTCTACCGACCTTATCCTTCTGATCTGTCGGTGACGTGTGTTCGCAGACGGGGGCCGTCGACCTGATCTCGGTCAGCATGGAGGCTTCCCTCGGCTCCGTCGGCGGCTTCACCACCGGATCGCACTACGTCACCGACCACCAGCGTCTCAGCGGACAGGGTGAGCTGGCAGACTTCTCCAGCGGCTCGGGTAGCCAATTAACGCAGAGTGTAGGGAGTAGCCAGACTCGAGGAGCCAATCAGAGTGCGCTGATTCGCTGCAGCGACGGCGAGTCACAGTCTCAGATGGCTATCAGCTGGCGCTAACAGCAGGCCTTTTCCTCTAACCGCCACCCATGAATAGGTGACCAGGCTGACTAATGACTATGTTTGTAGCGTAACATGTCCTAAACTGACCACGCGATGGCAATGTGTTGTCTCCAGGTTACGTGTTCTCGGCGGCTCTGGCACCGCTGTGCGCCGCCGCCGCCAAGTGCGCCATCGACCTGCTGGATGAGCAGCCCGAGATGATCGCCAAGCTGCGCAGCGTCTCCCGCGCCATGCACAAGGCGCTCGCCAACATCGACGGGTACGTGACGTAGGCGGCTCACCGGCCGCCGACCGCCACCGTTAGTGGCACTGGGTTTCGAACCGGTGCTGGTATTCAGAGTAGATAAGACTCGTCAGTCGTCAGTGCCTAAAAATTGGTATGTCTAATGTCTAAAAACAAAGTCGTTTGTGGTTTCGCGAGAATGCTTTCCTGCACGGTGCTAGAAAAAGTTGTCTTCCGAAAGCTTTGGTGGCGTCTCTGGCACGATCCCGGGAACACTGTACTTTGTAGCTGTACTTTGTAGGCAGCGGCAGCGCTGTCTTTATTATTTTAGTTCCTTATTTTGCCAATAGATGTGCTACTGACTGGATGAGTTTGGTTTCCGTGAGTGTGTTGGGATATGTGGTTTTGTTATAAGGGCTGCTTTGATTTAAAACAAATCGTGCATATACGGATGCTGATTTGGTTTGGATTTATTTTGGCTTCAATCTTCGGTAATTGATTCATCAATCTATGTTTTGTATAGTCGTTATCTGAAGCGGCTCGTTCATATAAAAATTAGTCAGATCACTGGGGAGTCATTCAGATAAGGCAAACTGGGGATCATTCAGATACGGCAAACATTTTATCTTATGGCATTATCCCACATTTTCCTCTAGACCGTGTCGGGACGCTTCCAGCGACAATGCTGCATTTGTGTTGTGCTGTCGGGCGTGTGCACTGTGCAGTCCATAAGCTTTGAATTTGATCATTCTCTCCAAACACATGTCCGACCCGACACTAGCGCACTTAGGGAAGGAACAGATATTATGTAGGTGGCGCTGTCGACGCCCAAACGTCCAAACACTGCACACTGCACACTATGGAGGTCTAATGATAAAATATAATGTCATTAGTGACGTGGACTTGCGTACCCTGATTCATCGGCTAAATTAATATGAAAAGCTTTCCTCAATCTATTTTGGTTACAAAGACACGGCCGATGTAATGTACCGTTTTTATTTCGGCTGAATACAACTTTGTTTCTAACGCTTACCCTGGTGGCCAACGCTTGCTATAATTTGTCTTCAAATATACGCGCTGTATGCATACGTTATAATGACAAAAAACAAAGACCTTTTAAATATCTGTTAAAGGAATCATAGCATTTGTCGATCAATCAAACTGTTCGTTGGGCCCAGCGTTTAAAGAAGACCATACTACACCTTATCAGTAAACATAAAACGCCCCATTTCAAAGAAATGAAAACTTATAGCCTACAACAGCTACTGGCATGAATGACCGCTAGGGAGTAGGGACATGGAAAACTTAATTTGTAAATCAAAAGCACCAACATTTCCAACTATGCTTTTCACTTCTTTCACAAATATCTGAATATAAAAATGTTGCCCATAAATGTAGTATTTTTCCGTAACACGTACATTATGAAGCTACTCGGATTTCGGAATCGAAACATACAAAGCCATGATTATATATAGATGTCGAAAATCGACGAAAATCTGTAAAAAAGTAATGGGCCCTTTGCGATTTTTGGTGTTCGAAAAACGTCTTTCCTCAAATTGGATTGTAAAACTTTTTCAATACACTTACCAATGACATCGCTGAACATTTGAACAACTTACTATTATTTTTCGTCCGGCACCTGAGACCAGACATGGGCAACGCCCCCAGGCGTTTTGACCTTTGAATGAGCATTGTGGTGACGGGCGATACGCTATAGCGCTTCTACACATTGCAAACTATTGTCCCATGCTTACTTTTTCCATGTGCAAGTTTTTGTTTGCATATCGAAGCATCAGAACACCTGCGTCCCCTATTATTTTTGTTTTGTATTCTTGTCGCCACTATTTGCAGTATGTGGTGTATAGTGGTATGGACTATGGGGTGTATCGTTTTCAAATTGAAATACTTGGGGAATGCAAAATATTGAAAGATTTGTGTCTGTTTTATTTTATTTGTTTGTACTTTCTGTTAACTGACTCAGCGGAGAACTGAGATAGCTTTGAATTGTTAACTATATTCTTGTGATTTGTACTTGCTCGGTGCAATGTTTCGTTTAATGCAATAACTGGAATTTATTTAAGAAAAAGGCACGTTAAAAAATGCCGCTAAAACACTTAATTTTATGCACGCACAAATATCGACACGGGTCATGTATGTACCAGCTTAACATCTGCGAAAAAGTTTACCCAATGATCAGTTGGCTGCATAGATCCTTGTGCATGTATAAGAAGATGGTGCCTATTCCTCTGGCCGGCTATCCCCCAAGCAACAGTCCGCCTCATCCACACAGCTGACGCGACGGTCATCGTAGTGGAACCAGCGGTCCCTGCCGACGCTGTACAATAACTTGTGATGACAATACACCGCCAGTGAGTAGCTGGAAAAGTGAGAAGAAAAAACATTATAGTGCTAGCTACATGTAGCTGCAGCACTGCTGCCTACATAACATAACACGTTACTGGCGGTTTGTCCTGTCACAGCCTGGACCTGTCCGGCGACGAGATCTCTCCGGTGAAGTTCCTGCAGCTGTCGAAGCCGCGGCCGGACCGGCGGCAGACGGAGACCGAACTGCAGAACATCGTGGACCAGGTGAGAGAGAAACTCCGCTCCTGTGCCACTGGACAGTCTGCCGAGTGTCTGTGACCCGTCTGTGACCCGTCTGTGACCCGTCTGTGACCCGTCTGTGACCCGTCTGTGACCCGTCTGTGAACCCGTCGTGGACCCGTCTGTGACCCGTCTGTGAACCGTTGTGACCCGTCTGTGACCGTCTGTGACCCGTCTGGTGACCCGTTCTGTGACCCGTCTGTGGGACCGTCTGTGACCCGTCCTGTTGACCCGTCTGTGACCGTCTGTGACCGTTTTTTCTGTGACCGTCTGTGACCCGTCTGTGACCCGTCTGTGACCCGTCTGTGACCCGTCTGTGACCCGTCTGTGACCCGTCTGTGGCCCGTCTGTGGCCCGTCTGTGGCCCGTCTGTGGCCCGTCTGTGATCCGTCTGTGATCCGTCTGTGGCCCGTCTGTAACCCGTCTGTGGCCCGTCTGTGACCCGTCTGTGACCCGTCTGTGACCCGTCTGTGATCTGTCTGTGACCTGTCCAGGATCGTCTGATGGAGCGGTGCTTTCCAATGTCCACCCTAACCCATCCCACTGTCACTGAGTGAGCTGGATGCCATGGGCTGACTGCTGTCTCGTGTTTGCCGGGTTGAAGGGCTTTGTTGCACAGATACCTGTGCAAGTTGGGCTCTTTCGATGACGGTCGTCTTTCCGCTAGGGTTGTTTTAATTCATATTTCCTCACACGCTAGTCTGCAGCTGTACAGCCTGCGATAAGCCGTGCCGGTGCGGCGGCTCTATGCCTGGGGCGAGGTGTGACAGGACGTGGGGCGAGGTGTAACTAGGTGTGACTCGTGTGACGAGGTGTGACTCGTGTGACGAGGTGTGACTCGTGTGACGAGGTGTGACTGGACTTGTGCTGCTATCTGCGCTGTCAAACGAGGCCGATGTGGAGCAGGCGGTGTACAAAAACAGCCGGCTCGCCATGCCGGGCCAGGTGGGCGGCGTGACGTCGTGATCGCGTTCTTACGCCGTATTATGGTGCAGGTGTCTGAGCTCAGCCTGAACTCAGACTTGCAGCCGCGCCTCTCCCGGCCATCACAAGACGTCACTGATGGCGGCATACTGCCCTCTTCATCAGGGTTATATTCTCTCGCGGCACGTTTGTCATATAACTGTACCTGCAGCTGTGCGTCGCCCGGCCGCATGTTAACAATCATCCTACGGAATTCGCACCACGAGCGCTGATTGGTCAGTACGCTCTGTGGATGATGTGACAACCTCAGCATTCATACTTTGGATGCTGGTTGGTACTTTGGGTGTGAATGACGTCACATCAGAACCGACCAAGGACAGGACGTAGTCAGGGAAACAGCGGGGACTGCTAGTCGGGAGATTCTTTACAAGCAGGATGGAGCGAGTTATGCACATTGCACAGGCTTGGGAGCCCATGATTGGAGGGATCCTAGGATTGTATTACGGTTGTGCAAGCCGCAGTGCACTGTTTTCTAGTTTATGTTGAGCTTTATGCTTTGAAAGCCTCTATTGCCTGCAATTTGTTTTTAGTTTTACGGACCCGCGGTGGAAAAATAATTATTTATTTAACTTAGATTCGAGCTCTGCCAGTTTTGTTAATTTTACTTAGATTCAATCTAGGCCAGTTATTGTAATTTCACTTCGATTCAAACTCCGTAGGTATAGGTTTGGCTAACATGGAATATAGATAAACACTACACAAATAGCCTTAGTGTTGTCACTTCAAGGGACATCACAATTTAAAACCCTTCCAGGGCGCCGTTTCGTTGAGTGAGCACATGACATGAAATCATACCAAGTACCAGGCACATCTCAGGCGGACGCGACGCCGAGCAGCGACATGCAGACCTCGCTTACCACCTCCAATTGGACTATCTCGCATGTATACAACGTGCTATCAGAGACCTAATTCACTTCACTACATGGCTGATAGCCGTACTGACCCGAAGCCGTAAATAGAAATCAGTTCGTCACCTACTTATGAGAGTGCGAAAGCAAACCCTCCCATGAGCCTTGTGCACTTCGCACCGACGAAGCTGACGTTAAAGGGAGTGTGCCTACTCCTTTGAAATGTCAAATATATTTTTATTACGGTAAGAAGCCAATGGTTTGATTATTGGTTACGATAAATTCACGTCTGGAGCCCTTAAGTTGAATTTTTACTTAATATTCTGTTTTGCATTTGCTTTGTTTCACAACATAAACGATCGTCACTAATAAACGAGTAGCGAAGATGTTACCTATAATGGCGCACTCAAGACGATAACAAATCTTTATTGAGCAATGGTATGGGTTTTGTTAGCAGTGATCAAGGATCTGTTTCGGCAGCTGTTATCAGTGCCCACGAGTTGTTTTCTCTGGCCAGAGCTAACATATATATGCTAGCGTTGTTAATTTAAGAGCAATGCTTCTAGTAGCGAAAGCTCTATGGCGACATCGATAATTAAAACTTCCAGTATGTGATTGGCGACTTTGAATATTCAGCTACTAAAGTGAATCTGGGGAAATGAAGCATATGGCTAAATTCAAGAAAAATATGTTCTACAGACTAGTGTCAACAACTTCACATGACCAATGTGAGTAGGCACACTCCCTTTAACGTGACGTCACCACCGGACGGGCGGTGCGAATTTCGCAGCATGGTTGTAAACTGACCTCCCGGCCACCAGCACCACAGGCTGTCTCACGTCACTGACGGCGGCACACACTGTCCTCTTCATCAGGGGTACACTCCCTCCCGTCGGTGTCATACAACCGTGACAGTTGCGGCGGCTTTAAGTACCCACTCCGTCGCCTTTGCAGCCGCGGGCTTCCCGGCCATGTCGGACGTCACTGGTGGTGGCACGGCTGTCGCCGGCTGGGTGCACCCGTTCCTATCTGCAGCGGTGGTACACTCCCTCTCCTCCCCTCTCCGGCTGAGTCTCTCCCAGGAACTGTGACGTCAGCTGCTGGCTGGGGTGCGCCCCTTCCCCTCTGCAGCAGCGGGTCACTCCCTTCCCCTCCCGGCCGAATCCATCCCGGGAAGTGACGTCAGCTCAGTGCGGTAGGCGTGTATTATCGGTTCGCCACAGCGGGGTAAGCCCCGGTTGGCGGTTATGGCTGTTGTTGTTGGACCCTGCGGCCGCGGGCACCCCCGCGGCGTAGCCTAGCGGCTCTGGAGGGCTCTGAACGCGGCCACCAAGACCGCCACGACATCGCTGCGCCGGACCTCGCATAGCACGGCGGTTATGGTGGTCATGCTGCCCGTGCCGCCGCCTGCAGGCAGCGCTCCATCATTGACTGCCGGCCGCGGACCGGCGGTACTCGGTGCTGGCGCGCTGGGAGGAGCCGGCGGCCGTCTCTGCGGGCCGGTGCAGGACGCTCTGCAGGGCGGCGGGGAGATGCTATCTGGCCATCACGGCCGGGCGATCTCAGCCGGACCGGTTACAGAGGCACGCCCGACCAGCCCCCGGCCGCCGACCGACAGCCAGATGCAAATCGGCCGACTATCTACAGACCTGCCGACTATCCAGCCAACCAGACGCAAAGAGCAACAATGCTGCGACGCGTGGAAAGCTAGACTAGCAAGACGTCGAGCGTCGCTAGCTCATTCATGCAAACCGCTCTGAAATGTCGCTGCAAGTTTTATTTTTATTTCGAATGTTCCGCATCATTTTGCTTGTTTGATGCCAGCTGCCTGAGTGTTCTGGGACAAATTACTATTTGTGAGGTGACAGGAGTTAGATGTGAGTAGGAATGCGAATCTGTCTTGACGTGGCCCTGTGACGTATTGGCGCGGCGCCGCTCAGTCGCGCCCGTGACGGTGTATGAGGCGGTCCCGGGTCGACCAGTGACCTCGCTGTCTCTCCGTCCCGCCGCTCAGTCGCGCCCGTGACGGTGTATGAGGCGGTCCCGGGTCGGCCGGTGACCTCGCTGTCTCTCCGTCCCGCCGCACAGCTGGTGTTTCTCACTGACCAGCCTGGGTGGGGACCGGGCCATGTGCTCCGTGTCATGCCTTTCACAGGCGTCCTTGTTTGCACTGTAAACACGGCATTTTTGTGAGTGACAGGGGACGGTTTTTAGCGCGCCACTTCTGTCGTTTGAGCTAGTGGTGGTGGGAGCGGCCGTGACCGTTTTCATAGCGTGCCACGGAGACTCGGGTGGACAGGCCGGATAGCGTAGTTTTCCTGGGAATGTCGTGGTGGCCGCCTCTATCGGAATATCGTGAGATTCCTTGTATTGTTAGGCAATCGTCTCGTACGTGCAAGTTAAATATTTGGAATGGTATAGTAACTAGGTATGTCGTATGCTCATTTTGTTTTCAACGTAGTTCTGGATTGGCGATTCACTTAGCTCTCCCTGGACTGCACCTGTGAAGGTATTCGGGACAGTGCAGTTCATGTTTATCCTCTTAACCCGCGCCGTGTCGATGCTCGGCGCCACCTTCGCCTTGTCGGGGGGGGGGGGTCAACGCCCCCTTCCCTCGAACTAGGTTCCTATGGAACGTAGACAAAAACCGATAATACCTCTCGAGTGCTCGTCAAAAAATCATTTGAGCTATTCCGGCCATTGTTTTGTGTAAGGTAAATATTGAGGTTACCAGAGGCCATCAAAGGTAAGATTTTCCAGTTTTAGGGCTTCGCTCCAGAAACCCCCAATATCTCAGGAACTATGCTAGCTAGAAAGAAACTAAAAAAAAAAAACATCAACAGCTCTTGAAAAATGCATTTGCCTCGGGTGTCCTCACATTTGAGCTCAGGTCGATAGTTCAGGCTCTAGAGGTCATCAAAGGTCAAAAGGCTATTTTTGGACAAGAATTGTTTTTCCAAATAACTTTTTACCTCATAAAGATTAAGTGATTATGTTGATGCCATCGTGTTTGTTTCGTCAAGCGCTTCGAATCATTTTCATGCTAACCAGGTTAGCTCAGCTGATACATTTGATCTCAGGTCAAGTGGTGACCCAAGTAGGTCATGTTGCATATGGTGATACGTGTCTCGACGTGACAAACACATAGGTTTCACTTATCTATCTGCATTCTGTCGAAAGTTATTGCCAAAGTGTTGGTGGCCTCGGATGTCCTCAGCTGATCTTGTAGGGGTCACTGAAAATTGCACCTGGGTCCTGGATCGTCAAGAATATACTATGATAACATGATCCAGAATGAATTGGACTGATAGCATGCATACATATCCTCGGAATAGGAAGCATTTTGATATTTTCACATTGACTTAACTTGGAGGTCACGAAATTTACCCGACCTTAGGTCAACGGTAAAAAAAAAACGAGATAAACATATTGTAGACCTCCATGACCTTATGAAATACTGCAAGTTTGAAACCGATCGGTTAAAAACTGTGGCTGTGGTACGACCGCAAACGTTTTTTTTTTTTAATAGGACCACGTGGCCCGGCCCGGCCTGGACCAGAGATGACTCAAGGTCAATAATTTTACACCATGTGGGACGTGGGTAACTGATGGCCGAACTCATGTGCCAAAAACGGCGGTGCGCCGTTTTTCCGGTATCCTCGAAAAAACTTGGGGGTCGTCTAAACGACGTCCCCCCGGCACGGCGCGGGTCAAGGCTGAATATTTGAATAGGCACCTGCATCCCAAGGCCCTAGACGTCCTAGACGCTCCCGCATTCACTTCGCGCAGTTGCACGAAGACTGCGGCTGAGCCTTTCAGCGCCTGTTTTCGTCTCCCAGTGCATAAATTAACTTATTTCTTATTCTGGCGGCTGTATTTAAACGAATACCTTCTTTTTTTTTCGCATTGTTGTATATCAGTCAGGGTTTTCCACTTTTCGATGTATTCGCCCATTTAATAGGACCGATTTGTCCCGACTTGCCACCTGAGCAGAGCTGAGCGGTGTGTGTTTAGGGGGGGGGGGGCTGAGCTCCTCAGCTGTGTCGGGGCTGTCATCTCATGTCTCGTTGCCATCAGCACTGCCGCAGCACTGACGCCAGCATTACTGCGACGCGGGTTCCGCACCTGCAGTTGGAGGGGGACTATGTCTGTGTGTTTCAGTGACTGTGTGTCTGTGTGTTTCAGTGTCGGGAGGCGGGTATCGC
>VOPJ01010593.1:0-31229 GCA_014673585.1 Semibalanus balanoides
GGACTCCTGAATACAGATCGAAGACTCCTGAATAAATAGACGTGTCCCGATTTCCCCTCTCTACCGATCGGATTTGTTGTCTTGACTGCCCCACTGCTCCCACTGCAGCGCGGCCAGATGCCCGGCCGAGGCCAGTGAGCACAGCGGTGATCGGGTCGGTGCGGTACAGACAGACGCTGACGGCACTGGGCAGCTGCTACCACCGCGTCGGGTGCTGCCATTCGGGCAGCCAGAGGCACAGGTCACCTCAAACAAGCGTCGTACAAATATGTTTCTGTGTTCTTTCTTTTTCCCTATGTATTATTAACTCAATCATATTTGATGATTGGTTGATGAAGATGCGCTGTCAAAAACTAATCTTTAACGTTGTGTTTCATGATACATGCCAATCGCAAAAAAAAAATACTTTCGATGTCGCATCTGCATGTAGTCTCTATGACATGGCCTGGCGCTGTGGCCGCAATCGGCGCTTCTGACGTACAGTCGGACTATTATGTATCTTCCCTTTTTCAGTTTCTAAAACTCATCTAATTTCACTGCTGTGTATATGAAGGACTGACTAGGGGAACGATTGTGGTAGCCTGTACCTGGATAGTTGCACATGTTCCCTTGTAATCAGTCCCTGTCTGTACACGATAAGTGAAATTAAATTAGTTATAGCAAATCTGAAAAAGGGAAGATACCATTATAGATCCGCCTGTAACAAGCTAAGATCGAATTTTTAATAACTCGTTGCCTCATGCTTCTAACGATTTGGATCCCATTAACTGGATACCACCTACCGCTCGGACTCGCCAAGCGCTCTCCTGCGGGAGACGGGGACGAGAAGAAAACGTGATGCTAATATCACGCGCTAAGTCCAAGTCTTGCATTGTATTAAAGTCGATGAAAAGTAGAGGTTACGCAAACGAGTAGATGCAACTTTCCTACCCTAATTTGACACAAATCAGAAGCCATAAGGTCCTTCCGCGCCAAATAATAAGCTGGAACATAGCTATGGAAATTGAGACATACAAGAGAAGATATTTGGAAAATGCCTACGCCCATCGAATTTGGATTGCTAAAAAAACATGTTTAGAAAAATGCGAAACGTCACTTAACAACACCTCATCTATTTTGTAAGCGACGGGCGTTTCAATCTACCACTATGGGGAAGGTGGTTTAATTACCAAGGGAGTATATCTATTAATATTTCCTCCCATCAAATACGTACCATTTTTTGTCAAACATATAAGCCTGCAGCCTGGAACGGCTTACCTCGAAAAATCTTTTATATTAAATATTCGTAAAATTATGAGACCTCTTGTCACGTTAACTCTAGTTAACCTCTTGCTCTAGTTAACCGCAATCTCTATCCTAGCCTCCACTCCCCTCTCTGCTATGAGTTTGTGATACATCAGCAACCGAAACCCGCATAACTCGGTGTTCTCGCAAACTGTTTGTCAAATTCCCGTGTTTGCACCGATCTGACGGACTTGTTTTCTTACTGCAACATGCACGCATATAATGTTAATTGAAGCATTTAAATAAATGAAAAAATATATACTAGCGTTCGGACTATAAAGTACATCAGCAACCAGAAAAAAGTTGTCCTAGCTTGATATGATCTAGACCCAGATATAGGACAAAAGCCGCACTTAAATGAGATGAACAACAGGGCACGGGTCTCTGGTCGGAAAATTAAACGAGCATAAAACACAGGCAGTATGGATATGGAAGATAAGAGGCCAACGGAAAGGCATCTGTCCAGCGTTGAATTTAAAGCGTGGAAACCGGTTTCCTCTTAAATACTTGGCGTAAATTTAATAATTATTCAATGGGACGTAAGTATATCTAGACTACTTTGAATGTAAAATCGTACAGGCTGAAGAAGTGACTTCAATTCCATGGCTAAGCTGATTAGTTGGGACGTCTTTCGGAAACATCCTGTTTTACCAATGCGAAGTCGACATTGGTATATTACGATGTTATACAAAATTAAATAAAAAGCACTAATGTAGGTTTCTATGAGCATATGTCGCGTTTCCAAAAGTTAAATGAAAACACTGATCATGAACTCCAAAAGAAGCATAATCTATATGTACTTTTTTTCAAACTTCCGACTTTTAATTAGGGAGATATTTTAGACCACATCATTGTTATGCCATGACGGTAGCCTAATAAATTGTTACAGAAGAAAATCAAAGGGTAATTATTTTCCTCTAAGTGTTTATCGCTGTGAACGTTAAGGTCCAAATACACCCCGGCGGAAGCTTGGGCAAACTTGAAAGAAGACTACAGTTGGGCGCAGTTACCACACTTTCTCTCCCAGAGCTGCAGCCGAACTGCAGTTGGGCTGCAGTTGGTTGCAGTTGAACACCAGAGGTCATTAGCTGCAGCTCGGACCGGAGCCGGGTAGTTCGGCTGTCTTTTTGCGCGCCGGTCGCACCAGCTGCAGAGAGAGGCACCCTGTCCAGATCGATGACAGACGGGGACGGACGCGCGACAAATGACGAGACGGCCGCCAGATGGACGGCTGCAGAGACAAACAGAGACTGACGGAGACAAACGGAGACGAGCGCAGGAAATCTGAGACACTCGCACAGTGGAAAAACAGACGGACATGGGCACTGGGAAGGCGTGTTCTGAGAATTACTCAGACTACTGCAGTGGGAACCAGTCAAGATGAGTTGCAGCCTGTGAGGATGAGTAGACGAATTTTACAGCGATAATGGTCGGAGATGGGAGACGGTTCTACACCTTTTTAAGTTTAATTTAAAAGGCTGATGTTTAATTATAAAAGCTGAAGTTCGCTAAGAAAAGGTTAAAGTTCAATTTAAGGAAGATGAAGATCGATTAAAAAATTACTTAGATTTAAAAACATAAAGTTCAATTTAAAAAAAGCTGACGTTCAGTTTAAAATAGCTGAAGTTTGATTAAAAAGCTATAGTTCGGCGGAGTGAGTGAAAACGCGAAGCATACGAACGAATGTAGTCTGCCACACACTGAGCCTCGCATGCGAGTGCCGAATCTGCGGGGTGGCAGGTATTGTACTCACTTTTAGGTAATTGTGTCGGGGTGGCGGGTGTCTTGCATGTCGGAAAGGTTGCAGACTGCCACGCCAGATGATAATATGCGTAAATATTGTTAATTTCTTTCTGTATTTTTTTAGAAACGCTCGCGGGATGAAAACCATGCAGCCTCGCACTGCTGGTCGATGGGATTTCACCCCGTGTGAGTTTCTCCAAAGATAAACAATAGATTTGACAATGTTGACACATATTTTACCATCTGACGAGCCAGTCTGCAACCTTTCTGATATGCAAGACACCCGCCACCCCGACCCAACTACCTCAAAGTGAGTGCAATATCTGCCACCCCGCAGACTCGCACCCGCATTGCGAGCCTCAGTGCGCCTCTACGTGCCCCAGATGGGGCCGAATCCGTCTACATCTTCTTGCGTTGCCTGCTGCTTGTGATGCGTTTAGTATGGATGTCAGGGATTATCGCCGTTTCACTGCATGATTGTATGCAAAGTAATAGAAACTCATAATGTTGGATTCACAGCCATATTTGGATTGAAAGATATTTTTCGTTCTGTTTGAATTGACCTACGTTTTGTGCGATTCAATAATGTGTCACGAAAATTTATGTTGCGATGTGACCCCGATTCTTTCAATATGATTTTTCGTTTGCCCCACGCTTTAACCACGGCATTATATTTCAAGTGGGCTTTCTTTGAAAGTGAAGTTTATCTTTTTAAATCGAACTTCAGCTTTTTTATTTTTTTTTACTTTTTTTAATCGAACTACAGCTTTCTTAAAATATGCTTCAGCTTTGTAAAATTGAACTTAAAAAGGAGTAGTTTATGAACGAGCGTCACGGACAAGAAGTTTGTTGAGAACGGACTGAGTGGGTCGGGGACAAAAGATAATGAAGATATTTTTGCCAAGATAAATTAAAACCAGGAAAAAACTCTTCCGTTCTAATTTCACTAGATTTCAACTTAGGCAGGAACGTAGCCAAGGAGTGGGGACAGGGTGGCCATGCACCTCCCCTTGAGAGAAAAAAAATACACTAGATAAAGTGGGATTCTCTGACAACCCGACCCTATCCCCCCTCCGGTCAACAAGATATGGCCGAGGGGCGAAATTTGATTATACCACCGTCATCCCCGTTCCCTGGTAAAAATCCTGGCTACGTGTCTGAACTGAACTGACGTTGTGACGTTGTGTCTGAACTGACGTGTTAGCGGCAGGCTTATCACACTCTATTTGGTATAGAAAGATTACAATTAAATCAATCATGCTAGTAATTAAACGATATAGTTGGCAATGTTACGTGGTTAAGAGAAATTGTGCCTCAATGATGCAACCATCATTACAAACTTATTATGTGGACATCAACCGTAAGCAAGCAATCCTGTATCCATATTGATGAAGAAAGGGTGTAACTAGCCATTTGAAAACATTTGTGACCATATCTGAATGTTCTTTGCTAACATATTGGTAAGGATTAGGCATGAGACAGCAAAACATAGTTACTGCCTTTCTTGTGCTTGAGTGGCCCGTAAAATGAACTCAGTTACAGTCTTATAATGCAGTGTGTGACTTTCAGTTGAGTCGGCTGCTCACCCATTCAAATATTCAGTGCAGCTTTCATTTCGGAACAATTCCATCCAACCAATCCATTCAACCAACTACTGCCAGTTGGCTAAAATTTGCAAACCATTGTTCACCATCTAATGCAAACAAGGCAAATTAGTTTAAGAAACACTATTGTTTCATATTTCTTTTCATACCATGCCAACTCTTTGTCAGTGAATTGTCACAAAGTATCATACGAGCATCTAGGAAATAGGCGCCTTGATGTAGCTTTCAGTTGTGTCATGTTGATAGAAGCTTCAATCTTATTTTTTCATAGATTCGGAACATTACAAAGATAGCACTTCATATAAAACGTGTGTGAAATATTCAGAGTGAGAGCGAGAGCGCGAAAGAGAGAGAAGAGAAGAGTTAAGATGAGAGAGGGGTAAAATATATAGTGTTATAAGTAATAATAATATATAAGAAACATATATATATTAAAGTGATATAATATATATATATAATCATAATATTATTATTATTAATATATTAATACTCTGCGTCTTGTCGTTAAGGGATGTCTCGGCATTCCGCAATCTAAAACAAGACTTCGCTTTTATCAAGAAAGCTGAGAAAGCTCTTTCCTGTCAGGACCAAAACAGAAAGTGCTGCGACTTGGTTAGCTTTTGGTAGCGATATCCTCGCTCTTAAGCGTTGTGCAATGTGCAATCCCTTTGGTGTTGTATGTTAAATTAGATGACTTGTACTACAATATTTCGGCATGTTGAATGTCTTGCTGTGTTGTGCTGGGCGTGTGCAGCAATAGATGCCAAGTTACCATTTGTTACCGAGCGGGGCGAAGCGCCCGTGAGGTTTCTCGTCAACCTACTAGCGCACCGGAGATTCTGCGTGAGCGCGTAGTTCGCCGCTCCGAAGTCTCTGCTCGTGCCATTCGGGCAACTACCGATGAGCTGCTGCAACTGCCGCGTGTCCGGACCGAGTTTGGCCGTCGTTCTTTTGTATTTTCGCAAGCTATCCAATGCTTGAGACAGGCTGCCCGCTAGAGGTGCGTTTGCGTCAGCCAACCGAGAGGTAGCCGTGGCCTTCAAATCTCTGCCCTGACCTCTTACATGTCAAGCAGGTGAATGTTAACTTGGATGGAAATGCGTCATATGCTAGTTTTAAACATTTGTGCAATTGTGTTTTTGTGTGTTTCATTTTCATCTGTATTACATGTTCATCGACGTGGTTGCTGGAAAACCCACTTTGTGGAAGTGCTTAAATACATACATATACTAGACAAATTTGTATTTGACCCAGCCCGGCCAGACATGACCCGACACGGCCCGGCATGGCCTGACACGTCCCGACATGGCCCACCATGGCCCGACATGGCCGTACAGACGCTTTTTTGGAAGCTAATAGCTTTACAACCACTGTTCCGATTGAGATTGGGTTTTCGTCATTGGATGGCTACATCAAATCAGTTGTACTTTGAACACACAATATACACATGAAAGTAATAATTGAACTTAGTATACATTGTACAAAGTAAAATTTGCACATTTTTGTTGGCATAACTGGGCATAACTTGCGCCATCAAAGCCTTTCATAGTCAACGAATTTTGATCTAAGCATTGATATATACGATTTAAGCATGCAGTGCTCAGGATGAGCGCTCTCTTGTGGGGGATTCGAGAAAGGACAACATTAAAAACAAATAGAAATCATAGAGAGCGCGCCTGCGCCTTGTTCGGTCATCGCCCAAAAAGGCGTTTTACTGGTTTTTATCATATAGCACTGTTGCTTTTCCAAAGCAATACAAGCTAATTCAGCAAATTGTCGCAAACAACGGGGGAAAATCACAAAGCTTTTCCTTGTGTAAACGTTGTGGCTGTTGCTTCTTTGGCGCGGGTCTTCAGTATTATCTGATGAACATATATGTCAAGGGTGACTCAGTAACTATGCCACCTTGGCGGAAGGTACGTGATCAACTTGATCAAAAATGCTCTTCACTGGATTCAAACTAAGGTAATGAGAGCGATAGCTTCACCACAATGTGAACCCTAAAATATAGAGATCCCACTTGAATCAATATGTCGTGTACTTCAGCGATATGTTTTGCATCTTTCGTGATTGGGAGCTATTTGTTTGCATGTTGCAGCCGTCGTTACAGGTCACCTGCTGTAGTGAATAATTCACTCGCTAGATGGTGCTGCGGTATCGCGCCTGAATGATACTGTGCCGCCGTACTCCGCCTGGCAGGCGTGGACAGACAGCCGGCTCGAACTGGCCTGCTGCGCCAGTTTCCTCCAGTGACGGGCGGGATCAGATAACGGCATTACTCACAAGGGTTTGGGGTTTTAAACTGAGACAACAGTTTTGTAGGTTATGTCCAGAAACCAGTTGCATGCAGTGCTCTGGTTGCCAGGGCTCTCCAGTCGAATATATTTGATGTTTTATCAGGGATTCAGCGCTGTATCGACAATTACAGCGCGGCGTCGAAAAGCTTCATATGGTAGCATGTGCTAAAAGCTGTGTTACTTGATCAACAAGCGAAACCTTCGCTAATTACAATATGATGCAATCTTCACATCTTCTTTAGAAGCGCAAAATGTCATAACACTATGCGCCACTTTATAAATTTACACCATTTCTCGCAATCTACACTGAATATACAAGCATTGAGTTGAGTTAAGTATATGTTTCCGAAACAGTATTCATACCTGAATTGCATTTTAGAGTAGTTTATTTAGATAAATTAGCCAAAACCTATTTACATTTAACATTTTCGACAGACATAACAGGGTCCGCATAGTTTCTCCTCTGCCTGCTCCGTGTTATATCGCTACTACGTGATTATTGCATCCAAAATATCTGCGTTCTGGGTGGCTCGCACCTCTTCTAGATCCTTTGCCCGTGGAGGATGGGGTCCCAATCCGATCTAAAGTCAGGGCTTGTGAGCTGCGGCCAGATAACGCGAACTGTCCGGGAATCACGCCAGAAAAAGTGAAGGTCGAAACACTCGGATATTGCGAGCGTAATCGTGGCTAGAACGGACCGAATCGCAAGCGCACTGCTGCATTCGCGCTCAATCCGGTCATTGGGGGATTTGGAGGATGGCAACTATTTCGTCCGCTGAATAGCACGCTTTTCAATGCCTCTACTGTTCGATATGACAAATTCTTCTGCAGAATCTGCACGCGCGTGAGCACTTGGATCGTTACTTTTGGCTTAACGTGATCTGTAGACCTTAGTATTAGTAAGTTCTAAAATGCCCAAAGCCAAAATAGCTTCCTTTGGAGCCTCACAGTCCTTCAGAAGACTGGAAGCCCTGCGTTGATTTCGCGGACCATTTTGGATGCCTCACTGATTTGTATTCATATCGTCTCTTTGCTGTATTCGAATTTTGTCTTCGGAAACCAATTTGTGTGACATTGGAGATTGGTGACGGACGCCCGACCTGTCTCATCGCAATGCTTCCTTGAGGTCTGTAATTCTCGCCAACCCAGCACTGGATGAGCGTGGTGGAAAATAATTTTTTTGGGTTTTTGTTTTTTTTTTTTTTTTTTTCCCCACTTAGCCAGCCGGCTACGTTGACTGTGACATTCTTGGCTCAGGACCTCGCCTATTGCCGATTCCTCGCTATCAAAGATCGAAGTGTTCGACCTTCACTTTCTGGCCGTGTTCCAGGCGGACCAGTCACCGTTATTTCTGGCCACAGCTCACCAGCCCCTGACCTAAGTCGATTGGGACCCCATTCCTCACGGCAAAAGATCTAGGAAAGCAGATGCCGAGCCGCCAAGAACGCAAATATTGTTGCAATAATCACGTAGGGTACGGTACGATATAAATACAAAGCCTGTGCAGAGGCAAAAACTTATGCCGGACCCTGAGTAGCTACCTTATTAGCACGTTCGCAACGCTTTTGCTAGGTGGGTCATTCCGTTAAAACCCTATTAGTGGCGGGGGTGGATTCTGCCCACCCCTGATGTTTTCTTGGATATATCTGAAGCGGTTGAGAGTAGGCTCATGCAATTTTTGGAATTTTCCTCAAATTGATTTTCACATCTGTAGCCTTTTTCATAAAGATATACACACTGGTTGTATGTGTAAATTGTAGGTTTGTAGTATTTTTGGGAAGCACATATATGTTGTATATAGTTATATTAACATATTATAATATTAGAGAAATATGTAGGCACATTTACAATTCTACTTACTTGTGTGATTGTGTGATTTTTGATGAAACGTATTAAATGTGTAAGTTGTAAAATCGGAATCTGCAACCAACACATACAATCGGTGTGTAAATATATTTATGGAAAGGCTACTGGAGTCGAAATTGTGAGTTCCTAACTTCAACAGAGGCGGTTCCAGGGACCAGTTTTGGGAGGATTTGTCGGCGACATTTGGCGATAAAACGAAAATGCGATCTTTACGGCTTTTTCCTAACTGCCTCAAGAATGAAAGAGTTGCATAGGTTTATGGTGATTGAAATAAGTTAAAATTAGTTAATATCAATGATATACAACATTTGTTACGGCAGAGGCGGTTTAAGTTACTTGAAAGGGGGAGGTTTCTAAGAGGTATGAAACGCCTAGCTGGCAGTCAAAAAAGCTATGTAAAGTGTGTTTATAGCTATAAAGATGCTTAATATATTTTCTGCTTATATTATTTGTATATTGTATTACATATGAGTTTCAAATGGCTGTTCATACAGAAAAAGAGGTTCACGTAGGCATGGTTAATTACGATATGCAGCGATGTTACGTGCAATAACAGATAGCTGAGATATGAGTATACAAAATACTCGTATGGTTCTAGGAGAGGGGCACTAAATTGTCTAGTCAATTATCTACCCTTGCAGTAGGCGCGCCCAATGGCGAAAAAAAAGGGTCATTGTGTTCCTTATTGCACAGGAAGACGACCATCGATATTGGCAAATGAGGCCTACAAGAGGGACATAATATACTGCAGTTGTTAGTATAATGAATTAAACAATTCACATGGCCAGAGACATGCTCTTTTGATAAAAGATAATAGCCAATCGTAGTGTGACCCACCAGGGGTGCGTGTACAACAAGTGTAGGTTCTGTTAGGCTTAGAGAATTATGATAGATTTAAAAATATGTAGGTCTAAGATAGGAACTGGCTAAAAGTATACATATGTTCTTTATTTTATTGATTATTATAGCGGGAAATATATTCCAATCTTATAAATACATGTATCTCACATTAGTCTGCATGCTCCTACGCCTCGACATCTTGCAAGCCATCGTGCTAGGATACACGCCTATGATGGTATATCTACGCTTCATTGAAAAACAGACATAGAATATCTATTGGTAGTCATTTGGATGGGAAGTTGATGACTCAAACTAAAACTGTGACATGCAGATTATTCGCATTTTTCTCGGGAACAGCCAGACTGGTGGTGTAATATTGCATTGGCCTCCTGTTTTTAGAAACCATGGCAACGCGCCATATGCACTAAAACTATGCTTAATACTGTTTGATTGAGTGAAAATAAACTAATTCATTGCATTTATCCAGAAAAAAAAAATCAAAAAGCGATTAATTACCGCTTTTACTTCACCTCCCAATTTAGTGACCTGCACACGTTTATGATTTTTGAATTTTCAAAAATCGTCATCATATATCATTTTTCTAATCAATATAAATTGATTCCTATTAGTTGCGTTAAAATCGGTTGATAGACATGGCAGCTGTGTTGTAAAAAATGTAGTTTTTGGCCCCCGCTGTCCCCTACTACATATTGATGAAAAACTTTTTTGTTAGCAATGTAGATCGTGTTAAGGGAAATCGAACACCGTTTTATTTTAGAAAATCGGACGTGTAGATCTCGAGATCTCCGGGACGGAATCTGACCCCCCCCCCTCCCCACCCCTGCTACTAATAGGGGTAGCCAGGAGTCTGCCACTAATAGGGTTAAAGGAGTCAATCACATTATTTTTGTGACGAACTGTAATTTTAGCCAAGCATGACACTGATGAGATGTGAGAGCGAAGAGTTGTACCTAATGAGCCGATCAAATATATTATTTTCTCTAAAATCGTTATATATTTCCATTCGTGCGTTTTGCGTGATGACAGTCAGTATCGCACGGTTGCGAAAACTTAAAATTGTGGAATGATGGCCGTTAATGCAATCGACCGAGCTTGATCAACCCTATCTCACAGTCATTTGCTAGTTGTATGCATATATTGAAACTGGACTTAATTTGTATTACAAAATCACATACAAATGATTGATCAATGGAGGAGTACAAGCAGGGCTAAGTAATAGCAAGCGCACTTGAGGTCGGCGCCATCGACACATGCGCCCACCAGCGAAACGTGCGCGAGAGGTAGGCATCAGCCGACCTGGCACTTCAGAGCGAACTCCATTGTCCACGCATAACCATGGTAAAAAGCTTCACAAAAAGAAGTATCTTTTGCGGTGCGTTTGACCCAGACGTCGCTGTGGACGCACCAGTGCGCATTTTTACATAACATATAAATTATGCTTCATATCTACTGTCCAGCTCTTATGTTCTAAATTATCGTATCTGCGATGATCACAAAAGAGTGAGAATTAAAAACTTGAGTATTGTCTAGGTGTAAGATATTACCCCCTTCTAAATCTATACTCTGTGTTGTTAGCAAAGCTGACTAGTAGCTCGAGCGATCGGAACCTCTCGTGAATGGATATTTGCTAGAGACTTCGATATGGACACCATATGTATTAGATAACGATCACCATGTAGTTGCAGTTATTAAAGTCACTGGTCTGTCCGGTCAAGCTCCTCTCTCCTTATTGGACTATGCGTAGATATATAAATACTACTTAATAGTCATCGTATTTAAATCTACGTAAGCGTACTTAGTACTATGATCTCTGGTTTTGTGTTTTACGTGTGCTAGACACTGATCAATCCATAGTATCCTAAAGGTAATTATATCTTATGGTTATTTGTTCTCTGACATTCAGATATGACCTGGTTAATATTCCTGTGCCAGTATATAGCCAATCTGTGTCTTGATGTGTCATTTCATAAAGCTATATTAGCATTATATAAGTGAAATTGATAGTAACTCTTACAGCGAGCCCGGTACATCCGTCGCCCATAAAGCTCTGGACTTAGACTATGTAGCGCACGTTCATCAACGGCTGAGCCGCTATATGACACTTTCACACAGAACCACGCTCTCCGCTGCGTCCGTATGAACAGTACGTGTCCACTGAAGAAATTGCATCTCAGATAAACACAGGTGAACCTACACTCAATAGTAATCACGGAAATTGACTTGACGCATGCCACACAAACAATAGTCAGCTAAAATGCTAGATTGTGATTCCCCTCTTAATCTCGTAACAGTGACCTAATGATATATCACGTAGTACGTACCCACACAAACAGCACTAATCTTCTGGATGAGCCCTTGCGTCCAGGAATATAAAAGTATAGCAAGAAGAACACACAGTAGAATGCTTGCTGAAATGCTCAAAACACTACATCACTTATCTGTCAATTGCTAACACATAGTGTTTCTTTTCTGTCTTCAGATGACATTTTCATCCTGGCAGGCCTTTTCGTCTTCATCTCTACAGCTCACAGTAAGTTTTGACATGTATGTACAGTCGAGACCATATTATGTTCTGTCCACTTCATCGACAACATCTCTGTCTCTATATCTCTGTCTGTTGGTGCTGCACGCTTTGGAATCCAATGCAATTACTATAACCCTCGCCCCCGGTATCAGCCGGCGCATTGATATCGGTTGGTGTCGATGAAGTGGACAGAAACTATTTGTATGGGTCTGTTTAAGACTTGTGGCATCAGATGGCGATGAAACATAGTAGTATACCATTTGCTAACCTGGCGAGTGTACTGTTACTAAGAATGCTTGTTGCTGACGTTGAGGCAGTGTGAAATATGGCGCGCTTCAGAACGCAACATCGTGTACGCGCTGGTCCAGGGTTTGAGTTCTGAGTCGAGATTCTCGCACGGTAATGCCTGCAGTCCGAGAGTACTAGAGTTGAGCTATACAGATCAGAGACAGCGACCCATAGAGATATTGGACTATTGTAATTACTATTGTCGTCAGCGTCAAGAGCGCCAGCCCTCTGTTTCTCTTATGCCTGTGTGTTAGTCGATGACCGAGGCTCTATATAATCACACGCGCCGATACGACAACGGGCTTATGCGACGTTGTTAATACCTTACTTGTCTGTTTGTTTTTATTTTATATTGCCAGGTTACCGTTATACAGAAAACCTTGGCGCCTTATGTGCAGTAACAAACTTTGTGTCAATTCAGGTCAGCTGGTGACAGTGACGTCCACAAAGTCAAATTAAAGGGTCAGATTTCCAACACAACCGCGGGAGCTCACGTGACACATACAACTCGAAGATATCGGCTCTCAACTACGAAGTACCACGCAACATGCGTCGACGGAAATATTGTCACTGCTAGGCGTGCAGTATACTCGACTAGTTGCTATTTTATGAGAGTACTTACTGCTCAGAGAGTGATCACTCATGCCGCGATTAATTTAACAAGCGTTCCCTTGTGTGCCCTTTGCTACGACATGCTCTGCCATACGTATGATTCCATACTGGATCGATTAGACCTAGTGACATGAGTTGGCTGAAGATCGGTGGCACACACTAGATGCAGAAATGTGATGAAGAATAGGAAGAAATATATTGATATAGCGACAGGTAGTGGGCGCTCATCCAGATATCGATCATATCGCGTGTGGTCTGAATCGCATTCGAACTCCACACATGATTTCTCCAAGTGACTCGAATCTCATGCGTTGCGTCTTACAATTAAATAGGTGATTTGAATAATGACTCATTAAGGTCCGAAGGTCATCACAGTTGAGTCAGTGTAGGCATACAAACCCTTAATCACTAGTCAATATGAATGTATGTATTTACCGCGTATAGTCAATAGGGATGGGGATCTAGTCAGTATGCGTCGGGAGCAAAAAATGAGCCTCCATTGAGTCGATTTAAAATTGTCAGCCTCTTCTTGAGATCGATCCGAGTCAGTCAAAACATTCAAGTCGAAGTTGAGTCAACCTTGAAGATCTAGGTCGAGCACATCCCTGCTATCAAACTACGCAAGTCAGGTTCAAGTCAGGTCACTCGAGAACGTTACAGCTTCCGTATTGTATGCAGTGTCATTGACAGAGGGGAAGCGTGTGTGGTTAGAGTCGGCTCATGTCACAGCGCTCAGAGTCTCTCATTGATTATATTGTTTCGACCCGTGTTACACAGTCAAGAGGTGTTCAGGTGACTCCGACTCCGACTCAGACATCGGGTTCGGCCTTCAATCAGCTGAACTTACTGACAAAGTTAGGCAGATACCAAGGAGGATGTTTTTTATATCTTTAGCTCTCAGCTCATTGTATTAAAAAATGCCAGTTACATACAACTGCCCTCCCCCCAGAGTAAAATACATTTACACTTGATACAATGAGATTCTCTGACGACTTCCGGTAAAACAACATACGAATAAAGAGCGAAATGATTCCAATACCTACGTGCCCCCCCCCCCACATGAAAAAATCCTAGCTACATGCCTGTCACCACCATCCACGGTCTACAAAAAAACACGAAAATTATTTCGGAGTTGGCATAGGGTTACCGTCTCAGATAAACAAATGTAGGAGTCGGGGAAAAACAAATCCAGTGTTGGAAAAGTTGACGTTTGTTGGTTTTTAGACCACCAAAAAATGTTGTACTCCCAAATTACGACTGGTAAAAATTTATTTTCTTGTACTTCTCACGAATATTTATTGTTTGATAAATAAATGTGTTTGTTGAAGAATACAAGTCCAGAGAAAACCTGTTTTTACTAGGTAAATTAGAATAGTAGATCAGCATTATTCAACATTAATACATCAGATTTCTTACTTTTGGCGTGCCATAAGGTTATTTTTGACTATTTTCATTGCGAAAAGATGTACTACTACACCAACAAAAAAGAGTAGAATTCCCACCCTGAACAAATCCCGACTCAGACCCAGACTACGCAGTCCATATTTTAAAATATCAGTCTTGCCTGTAAAGGCTATCATGAGACATTTCGATCTGCCATTCAACACATGTATCTAAACTGATACTGCTGTCATCTCTGCAGAAGTATAAGGATATTGTTTGTCTCTGTGTTACGGCACGGTATTCAACAGATCGTCACCTATGAGACATCTTTTGGCAAGAAAATGAACTGCAACGCTATGCGGCACAGCATGCATTAGGCGTCGTCAGGAGTCTCAGGGGTGCAGTTTCCTGTTCAGTTGGGGGGGGGGGTGGCCTCGGCACCAAAACTTGGCGTCAGCCTCCCCCTCCAACGTTGGGACGAGGACAGTGGGTCCAAATCTGGGAGGAAGTATGCCATTGTGTGGATTTGATGGTACTTTAACCCGCCACCGTGCCGGTGCTCGGCGTTCCACTTTTTCGGGGGGCGCTAAAGCTCATTGAGGCTATCTCGGCGTCACCTTCACCGTGGCAGGGGAGGGGCGCTTAGACGCCCCCTCCAACTCAGCTCCTATGGGACCTAGACATGACTCCAAAACACAGTTCGAGAGCTCGACAAAAAGTAGTTTGAAACTATTCAATCGAAACATTTTCTCAGGTCAATACTAGGGTCACCAAAGGTCATCAAAGGTCAGATTTGCCAGATTAAGGACTTCGCTCCAGATACCCCCGACAATCTCGGGAACTATGATAGCTATGAACAAACGGAAAACAACAGTGAAAGGCTATTGCAATTTGAATCGCTAACATACCCTTAAATTTGAGCTCAGGTCGACAGTTAAGGCTCCAGAGATTATCGAAAGTCAAAAATAGTATTTTTTGCCAAAATTGTTTTCAGAAATATCTGTTTACTTAGCTAAGATACGGCAGTAATTTTGACACCATCGTGTTTGTCTCGTCAAGGCACTTCGAATAATATATTTGATGACCAGGTAAGGCCAACCCCAAAAATCGACATTAGGTCAAGGTCAAGTGGAGACTTAATTAGGCCATGTTGCACACTTAGAGACGTGTCTCGACGAGATAAACACATTGGTGCCGGTTTCACTTCTCTATCTTTATTTTGTCGAGAGTTATTGACAAAAAGGTGTTGGTGACCTCGGATGACATCAGCTGACCCTTTAAAGGAAATAGTTCACCTTGGATTGCTTTTTCAAAAACACCAATTTGATCATATTTGCAAATACAAATTCTTTTCATAATGTCAAAAATAGCCATACAATCGCGCCGATTCAGGACAGAAGGACGTAAATTATTAATTTCGTCAAAACTATATGGCGTACTCTCACGCAACATCAAACGCGGTGACTCAGCCAATTCAAATTCGAATGTATAGTCACGTAAGATTTACTGTACAGCCTCTGCCCAGGCGTGTTGAGGCCCACAATCCTTCGAAAAAAGTTAAATATATTCGGCTGGAAAGAGCCCTTTTCAGCCAGAAAACTTGCAGTTAGGGGTTTTTCAACCACGGGCTACAAAACTGCTATCTCAGTTTTAAAACCCAGTTTGAAGGTGAACTTATTTCCTTTAAAGGAAGTGCCACCTCGGAGAGGATTCTAAAAAGCAGCTGTAAATGAATGCGAGGGAATTAATTATCAATTGTATGCTCTTGCTCAAACTTGCCCTAAAGCAATGTATCGGCAAAGCATTTTTTTCTGACTCCATATTGTTGGTCCTGATTGTGCAGTGTGCACAGCACCAAATTCATGACGGCCGCCCTTGATGGGCGATGGCATACTTTACTAGTACTTAGATACTTGCCACTAGATGTCGCTACTTATAGCTGATGCGCTATGTTTTCATGATTATTTATTCTTTCATATTAAACTGTATCGTTTGTATCACTTGCTTTGCGAATGAGGGGAAGCAAAATACGTGATTCAAATCCGTTTCTGGAATTGATCTGTCGTCAGCAATGTGTACAGTTGCTGAAAGTCACTACCGGTTTGTATTACCATATGGCTCCCTTCCCAAAGCCATAGTCTGAATCCGCCGCGACTTGACTTTGAAACGCCTATCTGTGTTAGAGCCTAGAGGGTAACGTCACTTAACCTTTACAGCCCAAAGTTGAGCCTCAAATATTCTTCCTATTCTGGCTGTTAATTAAATGTAAATTATTAAAAGAAGCTAAGATTGTTGACAATATAATAAACTGCATACGCTTTTTATTTTTTAAATTGACTGACGGAATGGTGATGTTCAGTTTGTAATATTAAAAGTAAAATTATAGCCGCAAGAAGTGATTCAAAATAGTGCGGAGGCGATTCCAATTTTACGAATGATTGCCAATCATTGGAGGTGCTAAAGTATTTTTTGACCTAACGGGGTCAGTTTCGGGAACCAGACTTTACAGGTGAAATCGAACACGCTTAACCCGCGCGGCGTAGGGGGGGGGTAAATTATTTACCCCCCGGATTTCCGCATAACTTGAAAACTATAAACAGGTAACGATGTCAAAATTTCTGTTACTTATTCCAGCATTCCAATTTGACGTCTTCCTAAAAAATGGTATCGAAAAAAAATCCGAACTTTGGAGATAATGACGTTTTGATGACGTCATGTCATGCCATTTTGGGTTGAATAACGATCAATGTTTGATGCATCGTAGAAAACATGGCTTAAATGTAAATTGCAAACGCAAAACTATACATAGAATGAAATTTGATTCTCTACAAAATGGCAATTTCAAATTTTCAAAATTTTGAGTTTTGACCCCCAAAATCCAAAAAACGGATTTTTTTCGGAAATTAAAAAATGAAGTTTTTAAAGGTATTCAAGAAACCGGAATATATATGAGAGAACCAAGTGTAAGAAATACCTCAACAAAATTTAAGTAATATTCTTCAATTTTTCAATGAAACTGATTGCCTTCTCCAAAGCAGAAGTAGATAATCACGTCATTTTTTCAAATAACGTTTATTTTTTATTTTTACCTGATACAGATAAATAAATGTCATTTTTACCGTTTTTATGAGACAAAACTTGACCTTGAAACATGCATTGGTTTATTCATCATTAGTCAGTTTCCATTTTACCTTGGATGACCTTTTGATCTTGACCTTTTAG
Source organism: Semibalanus balanoides (assembly GCA_014673585.1). Lineage (NCBI taxonomy): Eukaryota > Metazoa > Arthropoda > Thecostraca > Balanomorpha > Balanidae > Semibalanus > Semibalanus balanoides. The sequence continues at coordinate 17,685 of VOPJ01010593.1, forward strand.
GCGTCAAGTTGTAAAAATGGCTGATTTGCATATCGATTTTTACGTGTAAAATAACCCCTAAAACATGTGTCACAAGACTTTCGTTGACCTCTTCGTGACAATGACTTTATGTGACCTTGACCTTTGCAAGCAAATTCACTTTTACTTAATGCAGGAGATCTATTACACCTTTGAGAGCTTTATGTGTATTGTTCGTCTTAATCAAAGGATTCTAATTAAAAGTATGAACCATTAACTCAATTAACTGTCATTTTTCTTATGACCTGACCGTGACCTGACATTTGACCTAACTTAGAACATTTCGGGTATGCATTCGATTCGTTTCTCAGAGAGCTTTCGATCGCCGCCTTGCGCGTCTCGCTGCGGTCATTGGTTCGGAAGATACGACGGGGGGGTAAAAATTTACCCCCCTACGCCGCGCGTTTCGGGCTGAGACCCCTACGCCGCGCGGGATAATCTACGATACACACCAAAAACTCTTTATATCGGCCGCGATGGCACTCTCCTTTAAGACACCAAAACAAAAGAATGCACCCTTATCTACAAAGGCCCTATTGAGAACATAATCCAGAAGGTACCTAATACCATGCTTCCTCAGAATGGAAAAGCATTTGCATATTTTCCCATTGACTTATAATTTGGGGAGTTCAAGAAATTGACATGACCTTAGGCGTCGCCGATATACAAAAAAAAAAAAAAAAAAAAAAAAAAAAAAAAAAAAAAAAAAAAAAAAAAAAAAAAAAAAAAAAAAAAAAAAAAAAAAAAAAAAAAATATCCGAGGTATTCGCAATATGCATTAGTTCATCTCTTATAAAATTTTAGTAAGTACGAAATCAATCAGCCAAAAACTGTGGCTTTGGGTAGGACTGTAAACTTTTGGGAGGCTGGGAAATATGACCTGCGCCGGGTGACCTGACCTTAGATGACCCGCAGATCAAAAAGCTTAAACAATATGGTGGGTTAAATGATGCCCCATCAGCTGTGCCAAAAAAGCGTCGCTTTTGCGCCGTTTTACGCTATTCTCGAAAAACCTGAGGGGGCGTCTAAACGCCCCCGGCCCGGCGCGGGTAAGCAATTTTTCCAGCTCAGCCCAACCAAGTTCTCTGGAGAAACTACGCCCTGCAGGCGTTCCCTTTCAGAGGACATCTATGAGCAGGAATAAGAAACTACTGATGTTGTTGCGGCACCAGCATACATCAGGCGTCCCTTACAGAGACATCTATGAGCAGAAATAGGAACTGCCGGGTTGTGCCCGGCACAGCATGAATCAGGATCCCTTTCAGAGACATCTATGAATCAGGAATAGGAACTAGCTGGGTTGTGGGCACCCAGGCATACATCAGGCGTCCCTTAACAGAACATTCTTATGAGCAGGAATAAGAACTGCTGGCGTTGAGCGGCCACAGCATGAATCAGGCGTCCCTTTCAGAGACATCTATTGAGCAGAATAGGAACTGCTGGGTTGTGCGCACAGCATGAATCAGGGTCCCTTTCAGAGACATCTATGATCAGGAATAGGAACTGCTGGGTTGTGCGGCACAGCATGAATCAGGCGTCCCTTACAGAGACATATATGAGCAGGAATAGGAACTGCTGGGTTGTGCGGCACAGCATACATCAGGCGTCCCTTACAGAGACTCTAATGAAGGGCAGGATAAGAACTGCTGGGTTGAGCGGCACAGCATGAATCAGGGCGTCCCTTTCAGCAGACATTCTATGAGCAGAATAGGAACTGCTGGGTTTGCGCACACAGCATGAATCAGGGGTCCTTTTCAGAACATCTATGAATCAGGAATAGGAACTGCTGGGTTGTGCGGGCACAGCATGAATCAGGCGTCCCTACAGAGACATCTATGAGCAGGGAATAGAACTGCTAGGGGTTGTGCGGCACAGTGTTCCCTTCAGGCTCATCCTTGTAATTCTTCATTTCCCGAAGCAAGATTATGAAACTAAGAGGACGCACGCAGTGGTGTATTCAGTGTTGTGCTCGCTTATTAACACGTCCATCGTGAGCTGAGCTCTGAATTAGCCGAGCGTTGAAAGCAGCCACCGGTAACACTGATCAATGATCAACTTATCTCAAATACGCTCAGAGGTGTCTTCCAATAGCCTTCCTATGCTTAAGGATTCAAGGAAAGATGTGCACTGTATCTGGTAGGCACATCGTCTAGTATATTTGACGGCTAGGCGAATAAGTGATGCATAATTTTTAGTTTTTAGCAGGAGGATTTTGAACTCCATACTTTATCCCCACCGAATGCCTGATTTGTGTTTAGGGGCGCTTCAACAGGTCACATTGCTGTCCTCACCGAAAGGCACGTGACTCGTGTCAACGCGATTCTAATACCAAACTCTAACACAAAGCCCACGGCTGGAGCCTTCCAAAAACATAAGTTGGTGGGACAAAATGTCAGATTGGCTGGCTGTTTGGCTGGTGTGGTAAAAAATGACCATTTGAACGCCAGCAGCCAGGGTACATTTTCATCCGACACAAGTTTGTAGGAAAAAACAAGTTGGTGGGAAAATCACAAAGTTGGTGGGAAAAAACACAAAGTTGGTAGGGAGCGGGGGGGGGCATTCCATAACAGATCGACCAAGCCATAACACCCTACATCTCAGATTTCGATTTAACTACGTTTAGAGGATTATCTGGGCTGTAGATTCACGCTGTGAAATTTTCTGCACCATCCGTTAAAAGGTTTTCGAGTTTATAGCCTGTTATAGCGCAAGGCTGTTGCGAGTTATAGCGCAAGGCTGAGTCGGATGAAAAAAAAAACTAATAATAAGGACTACAAAATGTCAATCTCGGATTTTCGATTTTTTACCCCCCCCCAAAAAAAAAACTATAAAATCAAAATTTTCAAAAGATATTGAAAAAGGAAATATGTCAAAGAGCTATATGCAAACAACTACCATACCGATTTCGCAATGATATTATCATTTTTGACTGAGTGATCGCATTTACAGTGCTGGTAACTCATGACGTCATATTATGAAATTGCGTTTTTTTTTTGTCTTTTATTGACAAGATAGACAAATAAATAACAGAACTATATTTCTGAGACAAAGCTGGTCTAGATATATACCCTTTTGGCTTATATTTATAAATAAAAAACGACCTTACCCTTTTCAATAAATTTAGCCCGAATGTTTTGTATGGATGGCTTCCCGAGGTCAGGACCCGCGCTAAGCAGAGCTTGTTGCGCTGGTCCTGACCTCCCACCCGATCGCGCAATTCCTGTTGGCGAGAATTTAGTGACGAAAGTTTTTACGTGCCCGACCATACCTGGACACGGTCCGCCCCGCTTTCGCTGGACGTTTTAAAAACCTTGGGCCCTCGAGTTTGCGGGGGGTGACCCTTTTTTGCCAAACCGGGGGGGCCGCAGGGGCCATTTTTTTTTTTTTTCCCCAGTTTTTTTTTTTTGTCTTCAGGAAAGCAAATAAGCCCGGAGCCCGCCCCCCCCCCAAAAAAGGCGACTCGAACCCAGGCTGCCACTACTGAGATAGGTCAGAAGACCAGCGCTCTCCCACTGAGCTACAGGGGCGAACGAGCTTTGACTTTAGCTTGACATTTACTTCATATACATAAAGTCTGGTGGTCAAATGAGTATCACTATCGCTTTTCATGCGTAAAATGATCCCTAAAACATGTTTTGTATAGCTTTCGTAGATATTTTGTGTATAGAGACCTTTTGTGACTTTACCTTGACCTTTGATCTTTGCCAATAATCTCACTTTCAATCATCCAGGATGTGTATCATACGTTTAAAAGCACTTTGGGGATCATGACAGCAATCGAAAGCTTTAGATGGCAAGTATGGCCCATAAACTAGAATACCTTGATTTTGAACTTTGACCTGACACGTGACCTCAATTTGACATTTTTGAGCGTGCTTTAGATTCGTCTCATTGAACGCTTTGAATGCCACATTGGTGTTCGCTGCGATCATTGCGTTCGAAAGATAACAGGGGGAGGCGTTTTTAAGGAAATAGTTTTTTCAAACACGATTTTGACGTAGTATTTGAAATACAATCTATATTTTCATTCAATATCAAAAATAGTCATACATCGCGCCGATTCAGGACAGAAGGACGTACATTATTAATGTTAGTTCAAAGCTATATGCGTACTCTCCGCAACGTCAAACGTGGCTCAGCCAATCAGATATTCAGAATTAGCCGCGTAAGATTACTGCATAGCTTCTGCCCAGGTGCGTAGGGCCCACATTCTTGACATTCCTTGACAAAAAGTCAAATATATTCGGCTGGAGAGCCCTTTCAGCCCAGAAAAAACTTGTAGTCAGGGTTTTATAAACACGAGCTACAAAACTGCTATCTCAGTTCAAAACCCATGTTGAAAGTGAACTATTTCCTTTAACGCTGCCCCAGTCAGACTGGTCAGAACAGTCAGAATGGTGTTCAGACCAGACCCCAGTCAATGCCGGGTTAAAGACCATACAAATTTACAAAATGCATATTTATCCACAGATTTGACCCACTTCCTTGTCCTGTCCAAGTTGGGGAGGCTGAAGCCCCTTAAAGGGAATAGTTCACCTTTAACATGGGGGTTTGAGTTGAGATAGCCAAGCTGTGGCGCATGCTCGAAAATGACTTGTGACGCTTTCACATTTTCAAAGAAACCTTTTTAATTATGTAATTATGTCAGTCCTAAAGTCCGGGACCGGTTTACCGGTAATCCAATCGCTGATTGGCTGATTTTTGCTGATATTGACGCATGATTGTGACGTAAGAGATGACGTAGACTTTGGGAAAAAAAGCTGTTGATAGAAACGCATAGTGCTGGGACTGGACAAGGACATATTGTTCGAGTACTCATTCCCAGGATTGCAAGAAACCATAAACTTTGTGAGGATTATATCGTGATTTGATGCTATAAATCGTGTCTATAAACGTTACTTCTCAGCAAATTCTCAGCGAAATTATTCAAGACGTTAACTTAGTCTTCAGATGGCCGAAATCCGTCTTCATCTTGCTTGCTTTCTGGCCTGCATGGGTTTCAGGAATAACTCCCGTTTTACTGCACTGATTATGCAAAAGAATGCACTGATACTTTGTCGTAAATGAATACATGGTATAGGCTAAGTTGAAATATTTAACACAACTTTCAACGTCCATAGATAAACCACGGAAACTTCGTTCTTGGATAAACACAAAAACGGCAAATAATATTTGTATTCTTTGCCGTTTGTTTTATCTATGTGACTTCGCCCAGGTTTATCCCGTCGGCGATTATGCCAAATAAATAAATGAATAAGCACGTGATTTGACTTCGAATTAAGCTCCGTGGTTCTAAAAGCGTTGCATTTCCCCGAATCTCTACGAAGTTATTAGGCAAGTACTGTCTTTTGTATGCGCCACGATTCCCTCAATCGATGACGTTTTGATGACATATGTGCTTCTAAGCAAGCTGATTTCGCATTACTTTGAGGAAAAAAAATATTAAATATCACCAAACAATTTACATTTTATTTTGCTTTTTCCGCGTAAATATAGGTTTCTTTGACTTACTAGTAATATTATGCTTAATTTCTTGCTTCTCTTCATCATTTCTGAGCTTCTTTTTCAAGGTGAACTATTCTCTTTAACTGAATAGGATCCACTCCCCTGTTAACCCTATTCCTGGAGGGATGAAAAGTATACGAATCTGTCGGGGGGGGGGCTCATTCGGCCCCCTTTCAGATCTCCGCTGCCATAAGAGCTAGCACATGAACTTGGGTGTGACTAAGGTCGACAATGTTGAAACTTTCTATTTTGCTTAATTTTGGTGACTTGGGTCAATTATCTTCAAGTTCAAATTGACGGTCATCAAAATTATTTTTTTTTTGTTTTTTTTTTTTTTTTTTTTTTTTTTTTTTTTTTGGTGTGTCAACCATGATTTTTTCCAGCGAAAACCTTGCATTATTTCGGAAACTATGGCGCGAGGAGAATCCGAAAAAATCACTGTAAAGCTTTTTAATTGTTTTTCACGACTGAGCATCAAAAATGAACCTCAGGTCATGTTGGACTGTAGATGGTCAACAAATGTAAAAACCTGTTTTCAGCAAATGTTTGTTCGTTAATAACTTGTTATCTAAAGTATATACAGCACTTATTTTGGTAAACGTGTTTTTCTCGTCATTTCGGTTCGAATCATATCACGTTTGTCAAATCGAAAATTTGCCCCGGGTCAAGGTTCAAGGTCAAGGTGACGTAAGCGTCAAATGCATAGTCAAAAGACGCGTATTGACGAGACAAACATTTTTAGACCATTTGTGAGTCTCTATGATGTTCTGTGTCACGAGATATTAATAAAAAGGTGTTGGTGACCTTGAATGACCTTTCAAAGGTCACTGATTAAAAAAAAGGCATCCTTTTCATCAAGAAGGGCCTAAGATCGCATGAAAATGAAAATAAGTTAGGATTGATGCAATGCCATTAAACCTCGTTTTTCATTTTCATCAGTAATACTTATATTGATATGTTAGCATTTAACTGACATCAGGTCATCAAATATTTTAGATATCACCCTGAAACTTTCAACACATATTATTTGGCATGTTTTCTCTCACATACAATCGCGGTTTTTGAAACGTTCTTGAAAATAAAAAAAAACTTGCATGTCATTTTGTGAAAAAATAGTTAAAAACAAAATGGATTTTTCAAATTCAAAATTTTGACATTTTCGAAGGATTAGCCATCTTGAAAGAACAATCAAATTCTCCACGATGTCTGTTTTTGCTTAACACTTTCTCTCAACACACAATCTCCATGAGTGTATAACATGCACAGATTTGTGATCAAAACGGTCTGACACGCCCCTAAAAACTATCCTGGACCCCTCCTAATAATTCAATTTGGAAAAAAGTACACCAGTTCGATGCGCAATGAAATGTTAGGAAAAGCCAGAGTTTGAGATTCTGAGTTAAGTTATAAATGACCCGTACGCGAAAAACCTCAAGGGGGGCCGATTCGCCCCCCCCGACAGTAATAGGGTTAAGGGCATCCCTAACAATACTTTTTATTTAAAACTTCCTCCTGTGGGGCGTGTGTTTAGGAATACCAACCACGTGAAGGAGGAGGCTGGTGCTTAGGTTGACATAAGTCGGTCGAAAATATAGATATTGCTTTGAATTTTTAGGGGCATCGTCCATGCTTTGTTCTGGAATAGACCTTCCAGTTTGTAATATGTTTGACCATTTCGATTTTATACAAATTTTCCCCCGATATATTTTTTCATCACAAAATTACAATTTGCAAATATGTATTTTTTAAAGGAAGATATATTGGAGAACATAGCATGGACGATGCCCATAACAAATTTCAAAGCGATATCAATATTTTGGCTGTAAGTACCAGCCTCCTCCTTAACTTGGTTGCGATTCCTCAACACGCCTGTGGGGCAGCTGGCGAAAGCGTCTGTTGGGTGAGATGAGGGACGTCCTTGGATCAAGTCTGACCTTTGGCAGTCTTTTCCTCGACCGGCTCCTACCTAAGAGATAAGCCAATTCTTACCTGTCACTCCCTAGTCCCTATACAGACTGGTGTATCGTTACATACATAAATCAGGATCAGGGTTCCAATTATCCAATACGTTTTAAAGGAAGGAGTACAAAATCACAGTAAAACTCTGCAAAAAGAGTGGACAAATAGTATCCATAGGGTACCATTTTCCAAAGAAATTTCCCAATACTAGGATACTGTTTTTCACAGCATCTTCTGGCCATCATAACATTTTGTGTGCAAATTTCATGGTTCTCAATAGTCAATTACATTTTGTATTTATACAAATAGCCTTTGAATGAAACAAGTAGAAAGGCAGTGAAATATAATTTCCTCAGGAAATCTCATTTGTATATGTTGCATGGATGGGTTCCCTGCTGCTTAGTTTTAGGAGGGAGGATTGAGGAAGGCCAAGTAGTTCAGGTCACCCTAATCAGACAACACACATCAGCCAAAATGGAGAAATGACATTCATACTACACAGCTCAAATAATATTGCAGGAGTTCTACATCTCCCAGTAAAAAGTTCACATTGTAAAGATTGATCCACTATGGCCCCAGCTCTGACAAGAAGAACAACCAATCATTACAGCTGAACAGTGTTTCCGTTTTCAGCTTAAATGTCAATTTGACAGATTCCATTTTGGCTTGGGTGTCAGAGTGGGAAATTTGATAAAAAAACATGAGAGTGGACAATTATGTAGAAAATGGTACAATATTGACTACTGTTTTGAATATAAAAAAGCAGTAGTTTGCATTAAAATCACATACTTTTAGTTAATATTTATGCCAGAATCAGTATCACCATTCATAATTTAGGAGTTGAAAATTCACTCCCAAAATGAAGAATGAGAGTGGAAAATTATTCACAGTTGGGTGTCATTTCCCACCCCAATTGACAAATTTTGGGACATTGGCTGCCTGAACATGTACAAATTAAAAAGCCATCACAATCATGTGGCCTGAGTGAGTTGACATTATAAGTTACTGGTCTTCAATAAATTAAAACAGGTTATCACAAAAACATGTGTTCAGATATTTTTGGAAATTAGACAGATTGGAAGATGATGATGATGATTAGTGCTTTAGGAAACCTTACCTACTTGGTTATTTATGACCCATTTAAACAGACTTGAAGCTGAGGCAATGTCCTCTGGCAGCTGATTCCACTACTAGATGCATCACATTGACATAGACAAAAAATATGATAATCAGTTCCGATAACTGAATGATGTTGGGGTAAGCAACCATAACCCAGAATATTTCATTATTCCTTAATTCAGACTTTTCATGGAATTGGAAAATGAAGTGTGTTAGTACCATCTACTTCACAAATAGCATAACAAGTCTGGTGTTAGGATGTGTTTGGTGAAACAGTTGTCTACCCTATGTTGATGCAGGTAGGACCAGGCATATCTTAATAAAATTTCCTCTGGTCCTGAAGAGATTTGGTAGAGTGAAATATTAACAATTAAAATTAGTTTTATGTTTATTGCTTACCATCCACATGAGCATGGCATTCATCGGACGCATTGGAACACCTTCTTGATGGTCCTGCAAGTTACGCAATTTCCAGAACATCCTACTTACGTTACGTTTCTCCGGAGTGATCTTGCACTTTTCGGGTGACAGGTTAGGCCGATAGCCAGATGTCCCCTTCATGCGATGAGGGTGCGAGGCCTGTGCCGAGCAGACGTCAAGCTTGCGGGTTCCATCCGTTCGCGCCGTTCACGCTTCCCTCTTGGGAGCTGTCGGTGCACGCCTAGATGTTTCGCTCGCAGCTTTTTAAAATGAATGATATGTTCATCGACCGAGTTTCGTCGTCGGATTGGAGCGTGTTTGTTTCGTATGAACAAACCATGCTCACTTTTACACGGAGGCTCAAGTCGGACGACGGCGTGGATGCGCCTTCAAAGTGGTTCGCATAACTAGATCGTTACTTTGCCATCTCATGCCACTATCTTTTACGTCGCGAGGAACTTGTGGCGATACAGAAGGCACTGTTTTTTGCAAGTTATGTACGATGCATGTATTTACACTGTGATTTTGACTGGAACTCCCTCAGTAGCCTTTTGGCACGAGAGATTTAACACATTCCATCCGTTTACAGGACATGTTAGTCCTGCTCTTACCTCCCTTTACCGAGCCGGGAACTGTTGTCTTTTTGTTGGATCCCTAGCCATGTTAGCATCGCTGGAAGATGAAGCTGGCAAGACGAGGCTGCCGAGCGTGGCGCGCATTGCGCAGTGTACCTTTTTCTTCCGTTGCCAGGCCAGGGACCTCTTTGCTGCCATGTGCATCTTTTGTTCGTAGGAAGCTGGCAGGTGACGAGTGGTAGAGTGCGGCTCCTCTAAACTAGTAGCTGTTAAACCTCGCCTATATGTATGGCCGTTTCATCTTCCAGAGTTCTAGAAGCAGAAAGGTCATGTATGGCCGGCTACGCATGAGACACACTTGTGCCACACATCGGTCCTGCTCTGTGGAGAGAACGAAGCCCCGTTGTCCTCGCTGTGGCGAGATTCTGTCTGTGTCCCATGTGCTGGTCTCCTGCCGCCACCTTCATAATTTGCGTACTCGTTACTTGGGAAGGAACTCACGGACCTTGAACGTTTTACTCAACGATGAATCATTGCTTATCTCGCAGTGTTAAAGTTTCTCGTGAATATCAGTTCTGCTGTCATCACGCGCCATTACGTTATTTTGTACTGTTTCGACTTTGTATCGTACCCTTTTTTTATTATAGTTTCTAGTCTCGCAGTGTAATTGGTGTTTTCATTAAATGAGCTTTCGCCTTGTCTAGAAGTTATGGGCGCCACATAACCTCAGTAGTTACGGCGCCGTAAAGCCCAAATCAACAACAACAACCATACATATCTGTTTTAAATCGTCATTATCAGCAAAAAGATACATTACAACAACATATATATATTCTGGTTCATATATTTTTTAGCGGGCACACAGACGCATACGGCATAACTGTTATAGAGCCTTGCGCATAACTATGCGGCACCAATGTGGTGCAGCACTCTATAATGCAGCTGCAACAGACTCGTGGGGCACAACAAATCCGCACGAAAAAGAGTAAATACATTCGCCGTCGCGTGATACAACATACGAACAAACATATCTTAATTAACAAATGTGAAATGTATTATCGTTCTCTGAACGTAGAGCTAGGTAGAGCTAGAGCTATCCCTGGGCCTGGTCGTCCGAAACGCTTGGGCATTATTTTACATCTCCAATCTTTCTTGCCGAAGTTTTTTTTTCCTTTTTTTTTTTTGGTGCAATTCGATACACATGACAAATCGACCAAACCAAACAACACAAATAACCACTTATTATCACTTGTACTGGTTGTACATCAATAGGCTGGAACAAAACCCTGATGTAACGATAGATTTGGAATATTGATGCATCGCGGATGACAGGCACTGATGCTCTGATTTTCCAGCATCCGTACAGAATATACGCTGCCGCTACATATAACTCTTAGCCTTTCAAACCACACTGCCCCACCCGGTACTACCACATGGCAGTCAAACTTCTCTACACTACTAGGACGCAATACAGATGCATTGAATTATTGCAGTACGTATTACATTACTGCAGTGTGTGTTACATTGCTGCTGTGTATCAGTATGTATTACACTACTATACTGGAGTGTGTACTGTGTATTTCATTACTGCAGTGTATACTATGTATTACATTACTGCAGGGTTTATTACATTACTGTATTACAGTATATGTATTACTGCATTACTGCAGTGTATATTACATTACTGCAGTGTGTATTACATTACTGCAGTGTGTATTACATTACTGCAGTTGTATTACATTACTGCATTTGCATTGCATTACCGCACCGTGTACTACATTACCGTAGTGTGTATTACATTACTGCAATTTATATTCACACACGTACGGGGTTGGATACTGGGTGACTGAGAAGTCGTTCCACTTGCGCGAGGGCGCGAACATGTTGGCACCCAGCTCCTTGCTGGCAGCTGCGTTCGGCTGGTTTGCGTCCCATCCGGTGTTGTCGAACAGAGTGCCGTCCGTCCAGCAGAAGACGGGCTTGCCGACATTGTCCACGCCGTCCTCTGGCAGGTGGTGGAGGCCGACCAGCACTGCCGTGATCGACGTGAGCTGAACCATCTCGCTGACAAAGACCATCTCCTGTGGGGTCGAGATGGAGACGAGATGACCACCAGGCGCCATGGCGATACAGCTAGATTCGGCTACTGGCCAGAATGCGGAGGATTCGATGAGCAGGTAGCAGCTGTTAAGCTCCATCGACCAGGCGGGGAGGCACTCTGGCGCGACGGTCGTGGTCGGAGCAGCGGTCGTGGTCGGAGCAGTGGTCGTGATCGGAGGAGAGGTCGTGGTCGGAGCAGTGGTCGGAGCAGTGGTCGTGGTCGGAGCAGCGGTCGTGGTCGGAGCAGTGGTCGTGGTCGGAGCAGTGGTCGTGCTCGGAGCAGCGTTGGTGCCAGCAGTCGATGACTGAACATTGATCAGGACACAGGCGGTCGGGTCGGAGTGTCCGTAGTCCACTCCGGTACACTGCGAGAGCCGGGTGCAGAGTAGGCCGCACTGGATCACGGAGGGGGCCGACAGGGTGGCCAGGGCGGCGGAGTACGGTGGGTCCCGGACCAGGAGGCGACACCAGCCTCCCCCCGCCAGCAGCAGAAGCAGCAGCCAGGCGCGACGCAGCCGGTGTCCCGAAGGTGGAGCGGAGGTCATGGTGCACTGGAAGACAATCATAACACGCTTTGTGATATGTGGACAAAAACGACTCGTTGCAACCGTGTTAAACTACAAGCTTTCAGGAGTAAGCATACACTGATAAAACGTTGTGAGCAACACGTATCGAGTTTTAAGTATGGCATTTATCGTGTTCCGTAACTCGCTTAAGACGTGTCTAGAGTTAATTATCTCTAGTTGGGCTCCGGACCTGGCAACCAGGGTGTTACATGACTCGTATAAAACATGTAATATGTTTTCGAACTCGGCTGGTGCCTCGGGACTCGGACTCACAATACGCTGAAATCTTCATTGTGTTTTAAATGAGGAATTTAAGATGCTTCATAACTCACTAAAAATGTGTAACGTGTTTTGTAACTCGGTTCGTGTTCTTGTACCTCTCGTTCATGACTTGCCTAAGGAATGTCTAGTGATCCAAAGTGAGTTGCATAACACGGCTCGATAATGATATTGACATGTAAATTGTCGACTTAAAATGTAATAAATACATGCGTTTTACAATATCACAAACGTGTATATATTGTGAAAAATGTTACATTCAGGACTTGACTGTGGATACGATGTCGGACGTACATGATTTCAATCATTTGACAAGGTATCTTCCTCAATTCAACATGTGCTTTCCTATTTCCACGATGTTGTGTAGGTCGCATTGGATTGGATGATTATTACGAGCGAGCGCGAAGCGCGGAGCGAGTCCTCATTGAATACCGGATTTTTCTCACATATAAGCGGCCGACCCGACCCGGCCCGGCCCGGCCAGACCGCGACGCTGGTCAGAAGCTTATATCTTTTGAATCCCGCATCCGATTGACAAGCGGTTTTCGCCATCTGATAGCCCCATGCAATGACAGTATGATTATTGACATGTTTTTCTCATGTGGTGGGTCAGCATGGCGCGTGAAACGTGCCGCGTCAGGGGTGTCAGAAATTATTATCCTGCTGTAGCTGAGAAACGGCTGCACCTATAAAGCTAAAATTTGGCGTGAGGCTGGAGACAGTGGCGGATCCAGGATTTTCATTGAGGGGGGCAGCAGGCCCAGGGGGCGCCTCTTTTTGCGCCTGAGGGGGGCGCCATGTATTTTTTATCGAACAAAAAATGTTGAGTTTTAGGGGTTAAAAATTACACAAATTTTAGATCGACGTTTTTTAAATGTCATTTCCTTGTTTTTACGTTTTAAATTGGCAATTTGCATTAAATACTCGATATTGTACGATTTGTCAAACATTTATCGTTTTTTCGCCAAAAATCGCATGCCATGACACCAATAAAACGTCATTTT
>VOPJ01010593.1:33248-44149 GCA_014673585.1 Semibalanus balanoides
GAGGGGTCAGCATCGCGCGTGACACGTGCCGCGTCAGGGGTGTCAGAAAATATTATCCTGCTATAGCGGTGAAACGGCTGGACCTATTCAGCTGAAATTTGGTGTGTGGTTTGAGACCACATTACTGGCAATGTTGCACAGGTCAAACTCTTGGCCACACTGTACGTGCGCACGTGCACTCCTGTTCCTTCCACGAAATTACCTTCAAAACATCGTTGCAATATCGGACCTAAATCTCGGCAACCAAAGGTCGCAAAGACACAGGTCAAGCACAGATGTGTAGAGAAACGATCCGCCCGGCTTATGCACTATGTGTCGATCAGCGGCGCGCGTTACGTGCAAAGTTACTGGCTATACACGCGCAAATTCATGGTTTATGACGTCTTCACGAAGTTTAAATCAGTGCTCGGCACCTTATGGTACGTGAAGCGATGAAACAAACACCAATGTGTAGATCCAATGTACCGTCTCTAAAATGCATGCACAAATTTAGGTTTTAATGCAATATTTCGCTGCTTAAACCCGCCTGTTAAACACATGTTGCCGATTTTATATGTTGTCCTTCATTACACTGCCGTAGCGTCAAAATAAAAGGGTAATCAACGATAAAATCGATGCTGCTGTAAAACGCAATCAAATCAATTCAATAACCACCCAAAATGTATTTTTGCCTACAAACATGAAGCTTATAATTGCAAATGTAAAATAACGCTGTAAAACATATTTAGTTCAAAGTATCGATTTGATTTGGATCTATTTGCAACGACAAAGCAACACAGCGAAAACAATTAAAAAGCAACGTTCGTATATTTGCATGCGGATCGATGATCCATCTGGTACATGCAGATACCGGACAATTCAGATTTTCCTCAAACTGCGCCATTAAATCAAGTTCTATGCGCTGATTACGAATCTGAAGTCAGTTGGGCGGCACATATGAAACTTTGTCCGTTAACCGTTATAACGGATATGATTGCTGGATGTTCATAGACAATTCAGATCTTTCTAAAAACATGTAATTATTACTAAATTTGTTACGTTGACTTACGAATAAGGTACCCGTTTTGAGGCACATACAAAAAATTTTCCGTTAACCGTTATAACGGATTGTGCGGACAATTCAGATTTTGCTCAAACTGGGCCATTAGATCAAGTTCTATGCTCTGGTTACGAATCTGAAGTCAGTTGGGCGGCACATGTTGAAACTTTGTCCGTTAACCATTATAACGGATACGATTGCGGATTTCATAGACAATTCAGATCTTTCTAAAAACATGAATTATGACTAAATTTTTTACGTTGACTATGAATTGGGTACCCGTTTTGAGGCACATACAAAACTTTTCTGTTAACCGTTATAACGGATTCGGTGGACAATTCAGATTTCGCTCAAACTGCGCCATTAGATGTGCTGGTTACAAATATGAAGTCAGTTGGGCAGCACATATGAAACTTTGTCCGTTAACCGTTATAACGGATATGATTGCGGATTTCGTAGACAATTTAAATCTTACTCAAAACATTTCTTGTGGCTATATTTGTTACGCTGATTACGAATTAGATGCCAATTTTGCGGTACATGTTACAACTTTTTCGTAGACCGTTATAACGGATTTCGTTAACAATTCAGAATAAACTAAAAATGAGCATTTATGACATATTTGAAACACTGACGATGAATCAGAAGTCTATTCAGCGGCACATATCAAGCTTTTTCCGTTAAATCGCTATAACGGGTCTACATGCGGATTTCGCATATTTATCGATCTGCTACATGCAGCCGGACAATTCAGATTTCGCTCAAACTGCGCCATTAGATCAAGTTCTATGCACCGGTTACGAATCTGAAGTCAGTTAGGCGGCGCATATGAAACTTTGTCAGTTAACCGTTATAACTGATACGATTGCGGATTTCATAGACAATTCAGATATTTCTAAAAACACTAATTATGACTAAATTTGTTACGTTGATTACGAATTAGATACCCGTTTTGAGGCACATACAAAACTTTTCCGTTAACCGTTAAAACGGATTCGGCGGACAATTCAGATTTCGCTCAAACTGCACCATTAGATCAAGTTCTATGCGCTGGTTACGAATCTGAAGTTACGAATCCCAATTACTTCATCTGAAGTTAGTTGGGCTGCACATGTGAAATGTTGTCTCTTAACCGTTATAAGGGATACGATTGCTGATTTAGTAGACAATTCAGATCTTTCTAAAAACATGAAATATGACTCAATTTGTTACGTTGATTTCGAATTAGAGACCCGTTTTGAGGCACATACAAAACTTTTCCGTTAACCGTTATAACGGATTCGGTGGAAAATTCAGATTTCGCTCAAACTGCGCCATAAGATCAAGTTTTATGTGCTGGTCACGAATATGAAGTCAGTTGGGCAGCACATATAAAACTTTGTCCGTCAACCGTTATAACGGATACGATTGCGGATTTAGTAGAGTTCAGATGAACTAAAAACATGAATTAGTACTAAATGTGTTACCTTGATTATAAGTTAGGTGCTCGTTTTGAGGCACATATATGCAGAGCATTTCCGTTAACCGTTATAACGGATTCTGCGGACAATTCAGATTTCGCTCAAACTGCGACATTAGATCAAGTTCTATGTGCTGGTTACGAGTCTGAAGTCAGTTGGGCGGCACATATGAAACTTTGGCCGTTAACCGTTATAACAGATATGATTGCGGATTTCGTAGACAATTAAGATCTTACTAAAAACATTTCTTATGGCTATATTTGTTACGCTGATTACGAATTAGATGCCTATTTTGCGATACATGTTACAACTTTTTCGTAGACCGTTATAACGGATTTCGTTAACAATTCAGAATAAACTAAAAATGAGCACTTATGACATATTTGAAACACTGATGATGAATCAGAAGTATATTAAACGACACATATCAAGCTTTTTCCGTTAAATCGCTATAACCGGTCTACATGCGGATTTCGCATATTTATCAATCTGCTACATTCAGATACCAGACAATTAAAATTTCGCTCAAACTGCGCCATTAGATCAAGTTATATGCGCCGGTTACGAATCTGAAGTCAGTTAGGCGGCACATATGAAACTTTGTCCCTTAACCCGGCAGTCACTGGGGTATTCTGTAACACGAGTGCTGGGGGGCCTTTTGTAGCCCCCCCCTTGATCTTCAGAACCAATCAGACGATCGCGCTAATCAAACGGGCCAATCGAGTAGCCAGGAAAATTAATCGACGCGTAAAAAATTTGTGTTTGCCCTAGAAAGTCAGTGGTGACGTTCAACAGGTCAGTCAAAGTGTCGAAATTTACAGACCAAATTTATACACCATATTTTTCCATTTCAAAAGTCAATTGGTTGGCAACCATTTGATCACCCAGAATGCTCTCAGAATGTATGACACACATCCAGAATGGCTTATCGGTGATTTTTTGGCAAAATGTCAAGGATCGAATCAGGTCCACATAAGGTTTCAACTATGCCAACAAATTAATACGAAAGTCATGCAACACATGTTCTGTACATACTATTTTACGTGTCAGCGACCGAAATTGATACTTCATTTTACACCTGATTTAAGGTACGTGAATGAAAGGGTCCAATTTTAAAGAGTCAAAGTCATGGTCACAAAATGCTCAAAAATTTGAAATTGATTAATACAGTAAATCAATACATTTTTATAGGACCGGTTTTGTCTGAGAAAATACTGTGCTTGCCTTCTTTATTTTGTCTGTATCTGGTCAAAAAAGAACAAAAAAAAAGTAACTTAAGATTTGACGTGTCGCTCGCGAGTTACCCATACCTTTGAAATGTCATCACTCAGTCGAATAATACTAGATATCATCTTTGAAAGATTTCGGTTATGGTTGTTGAATATGTTATATCTATTTACATAATTCCGGCTTTTTTTGAATATCTTTAAAAGTTTTTGATTTTTTGGATCTTTTTTTCAAAAAAAAGAAATTTTTTTGAATAAATTTTGGGGTCAAAAAATCACTTTTTTTCAAAACATCTGAGATAGCCATATTGTAGCCGCTTGGACATTTTCTATCTTCTCCACTTTTTTCGGATTCCATTTGTTCTACTTACATGACATTCGTACAGTCTCCTAAAGTCTTAGCTGATTTTGGTTCAAAATCGTTATGTAGTGACGTCACTAACGGATACGATTCTATCTACCCAAAATTCTGACGAAAATTTAAAAAAAAATATGCAAAGGGTTGTGAAAAAGATGCCCTCCAGGTACGAGAAAGTTTGCATTGATAGCTGCATTGTTCGTTAGATATTTTAGATATTCCCCAGGGGGGGCCGAACAAAAGAGCCCCCCCCCAGTGACTCGCGGTTAAACCGTAAACGGAACGATTCGGACTTCGTAACATTCAGATCTTCTAAAAACATTCTATGGCTATATTTGTTAAGCTGATTACGGGAATGCGATGGCCTATTTTTGCGATACATGGTTAAATTTTTTTTTTATGCGTTAGACCCGTAACGGATTTTCGTTTACAATTTAGGAATAAGCCTGAAAATGAGCATTTCAAGACATATTGAAAACACCTTACGATGAATCAGACAGTTTTTTTCAGCGGCACATACATATCAAGCTTTTTTGTTAAATCGCTATAACGGGTCTACATCCGCAGAATCCGTTTATAACGGTTAACGGAAATGCTTTGCATATATGTGCCTCAAAAACGAGTACTAATTTTATAATCAAGTATTTAGTACTTTCATGTTTTAGAAAGATCTGAACTGTCGCACGAAATCCGTAAGTCCGTTCCGTTTATAGCGACTGGTTTTAACGAGCGAGCGAGAGGACGACTCAGAACTATGTGCTGGGCATAACGATGAGGGCTACTCATGAGCCTTCAGTATACCGCGGAGGTCCAACAGTCACACACTTGATCTAATGGCGCAGGGGAGCGAGAACTCCCTGAGATTGTCACGAATCCGCTGTATAAGCGACGCTCCAGACGTATTGGTTTGTGATCATGGATCGCCTCAGGAGCCAACGGGAGAGTTTTTTCAGCGGCACATATCAAGCTTTTTTCGTTAAATCGCTATAACGGGTCTACATCCGCAGAATCCGTTATAACGGTTAACGGAAATGCTTTGCATATATGTGCCTCAAAACGAGTACCTAATTTATAATCAAGGTATTTAGTACTAATTCATGTTTTTAGAAAGATCTGAACTGTCTACGAAATCCGTAATCGTATCCGTTATAACGGTTAACGGACAGAGTTTCATATGTGCTGCTTAACTGACTTCATATTCGTAACCAGCACATCAAACTTGATCTAATGGCGCAGTTTGAGCGAAATCTGAATTGTCCACAGAATCCGTTATAACGGTCAACGTATTTTTTGTATGTGCCTCAAAACGGGTACCTAATTAATAATCAACGTAACAAATTGAGTCATATTTTATGTTTTTAGAAGATCTGAATTGTCTACTAAATCCGCAATCGTATCCGTTATAACGGTTAACGGACAAAATTTCACATGTGCAGCCCAAATAACTTCAGATTCGTAACCAGCGCATATAACTCGATATAATGGTGCAGTTTGAGCGAAATCTGAATTGTCCACCGAATTCGTTTTAACGGTTAACGGTTTTTTTTTGTATGTGCCTCAAAACGGGTATCTAATTCATAATCAACGTAACAAATTTAGTCATAATTTACGTTTTTTAGAAAGATCTGAATTGTCTACGAAATCCGCAATCGTATCCGTTATAACGGTTAACGGACAAAGTTTCATATGTGCCGCCCAACTGACTTCAGACTCGTAACCAGCGCATAGAACTTGATCTAATGGCGCAGTTTGAGCGAAATCTGAATTGTCCGCCGAATCCGTTATAACGGTTAACGGGAAATTTGTGTATGTGCCTCAAAACGGGTACCCAATTCGTAGTCAACGGAACAAATTCATGTTTCTCAATTCAAGTCATATTCAAGTCATAATTCATGTTTTTAGAAAGATCTGAATTGTCTATGAAATCCGCAATCGTATCCGTTATAACGGTTAACGGACAAAGCTCCAAATGTTTCGCCCAACTGACTTCAGTTTCGTAACCAGCGCATAGAACTTGATCTAATGGCCCAGTTTGAGCAAAATCTGAATTGTCCGCACAATCCGTTATAATGGTTTAAGGGAATGTTTCACATTAACATTATATTTGAGTTGAGATTGCCATTTTGCTGGATTTGCATTGAAATTAAGTAAGTGTGAAGCTCAAAAGCATCCACCAGAGGTCCAACGAAATAATTTGAGTTTTGGTTTTTGACATTGCCACAAAATATGGCCTGGTGTATTAGTATCTGCCTCTTAAAGCCGATGTCGTCATTCTCTTTTCAAATGTTATAGGAAGTAGACTTGGTTTTACATTTGGCTTATACATTACGCCAACACTGTCATACATATTTGCAGCGTCGAAGAGGTTTGTCTCTTTATTTCCCCAAATTCTTCATTCACGCTATCAGCCAAAATACTAAAAACTTAGTTTTTGCAAGAAAATTGGAGCACTGTTTGTGAGAAAACAAATGTCAGAATCGTGTTCGGCCAGCAATTGTTCATATTTCACCACAAGGCGGCGTATATTGGGATACAACTTTCTGAGAGTGGAACATCCTTTTACGGAAAAGTGTTGTATGTGCCTCAAAACGGGTACATAATTCGTAATCAAAGTGTCAAATTAAGTCATAATACATGTTTTTAGTAAGATCTGAATTGTCTACGAAATCCGCAATCATATCCGTTATAACGGTTAACGGACAAAGTTCTATATGTGCCGCCCAACTGACTTCAGATTCGCAATCAGCGCATAGAACTTGATTTATGGCGCCTATTGAGGAAAATCTGAATTGTCCGGTATCTGCATGTACCAGATGGATCATCGATCCGCATGCAAATATACGAACGTTGAAAAGCATGCCTCGCACAAAACGAACCTCCGTTGGGCGGATGAGAAATTGACGCGGGTTTTTTCGGGCTCAGAGGCGGATCCAGGGGGGCAAAATGGGCAATTGCCCCTCCCAAGCGAAAAGTCGATGGACGATGGGCAAAAATATGTTTTGCATCCCCCCCCCAAAGTCAGAGAAAAGGTTGAAATTTTGCCTTTCCAAGACGCATTTTAGCTGTTTTAGCAACATTTATTTATAACAGTATAATAATATCCACTGCTGCACATTGCCATTAACAAGTGATTAATCGACTCGACGCAACGTTTTTGTGATTTTTATTTATGTCCACAAAAATATATTCATTTTTAAAACACTACCTATTAAAAACCGAAATATGTATTGAAGGACCTGGTAAATACGATGCCAAAGCCACATTCCAAGGCAATGGGCCCCTAGTCAGCACAGAGGGCTCCTGGGAAGGTCGGAGGGGCCCCTGGGCAGGTCGGAGGGGACCCTGAGCATGTCAGTAGGGCAAAAAAGCAGCCAGCTCAATTTATTACAGGTGAAAGGGCGCCGTGGCCGTCGGAGGGGCCCCTGGCGGTCGGAGGGCCACTGAGCATGTCGGTAGAGCAAAAGCAGCCACGCAGCTTTTTTTACCAGGTCGAACGAGAACTGAGCAGGCTGGAAGGCCCTAGCCAGCAACCAGAGGGCCCTGAGAAGTCAAAGAGCCCTGTACGGGGCTGTGCAGGGTCAGACAGAAAAGGGACCTGAGTGGGTCAGGAGGGCATGAAACATTAAGGCACTGTGGTCATCATTCAAGTTTTATCTCAGATTCATCAGGAAAATGTGTTTTTTCCTTGGCGCATGGGCAATAAAAACATGAACCTTGGTGTCTAAAACTCCGCAAAGAATCGGCGTGCATGAGGTTCTAAGTAATTTCCTCAGAGCCTAATTCAATTCGTTAACGACACTAGCGCCACTTACATTTGTTGTGGCAATGACAGGTTTGCTGCTTTTGAACAAATGTTATGTTATGGAATATAGGTGTTCGAAGGTAAAACATGTCCAAGACGCAAATTGATCTATAAATCATCAATAACAGCACTTTTCATTACAATCACTCACATTATTAGCATAAGAGTCAATGAATCCCGAAATATTAGCCAATAACAGTTAAACATTGTGCAAGTTTGCATTAATGTTACTCTGCAGTGACATGAAAAGTATCCTGTTTTCTTATCTGCCAAGTTGGCGTCACATTATTGCTTTTATAAAACATCATGAATCATAATTCTGATCAAAATCACCAAGTCGATAAAGAAAAATAAATAAATACCGGGATCCCGGAATATCCTGGGATTGACATTTACAAAATCCCGAAATCCCGGAATCGCCAAAACGTACCGAGATTGAAATCCCTCCAACGTATCTCTTTGGTGAAGGGTAACCTTCACCAATGTTTCAGATTGGTATATGGTCACCAATGTTCAGATTATCTATACCAGTACCTCAGTGATGCCGATGCCATCCTTCACCAATATTTTGTCCGCTTCTACACCCATGCAAATTTACACTAGAAAAATTGTGATTTGTTCACAACCCTCCCCCTCCCCCTCCCCCGGTCAATGACCCGGAGGCCCCCAGCGAAATTAGTCCCCCCATATTAGAAGGCTGGATCCGTCAGTGATTGGTGGTGCCTGAGGTCATGTCAGAACTCAGAAGCGACGGTACCTTGTGAGTCTGACCGACATCTCTGCCCCGGCCGAGTGGGCGTTCCTTCCGCCGGGGTGGGGGTACCGCGAGCTGCGATTGGTTGGTCTGTGTGAGCCGCCGGCCGCTGATTGGTCGGCTGGCAGACTGCGCGGCGTCACTGTGATGGCCCCGCGGCGGTGCCTCTGTTCTCACGGCTCAGCTCCCCGCCGACTCAGCCGCTATCAGACGAGTCAGACGAGTCAGGGGAGTCGGACCGCTGCTTCTGCCGCTGCTGAGATGACGCCCAGTCCACTGTTTCGGCCCTGGGACGGCTGTGATGCCCCGACGGAGCTGACCAAGCTGCGGCGGCCGGCGCTACCGGACAGTCCCGTGTCGGCCAGTCTGCCGGCCAGCCCTGCCAATCTACCTGCCAGTCCGGCCAGTCTGCCTGCCAGCCCTGCCAGTCTGCCGGCCAGTCCTTCCAGTCTGCCGGCCAGTCCTGGCAAGCCAGTCCAGTGTCTGTCTGTGCGCCGCCGGTCGGCCTGGCGGGCTGTGTGGACCGCCGGCCGGCGAGCTGTCCAGCTGTGCGGGCCCGAGCTGTCGCACTGTTCTGGCCCGCCAAGCCTGACCGCCGGCTGTGACCCATGGTCCAGCTGCAGTGCTGGCAGCGAGAGCCGCGCGGAACAGACGGGGCAGTCGGACTCGGCGACACAAAAAGTTCGGCTGTCCAAGTGTCCGATGAAGTTCTCCAACCGTGGACAGCTGGCCGGCCACTACCGTAAACACACAGGTGAGTACCGGGCTGAGACGGGAGACGGAGGGTTAGGAGGGAGGGAGGGAGAGACTGTCTGACGGCAGGTGCTGATCGGCGCCGCTGAGAGGCCTGCTCCGGTAACAACACAAATGATGGCTCACGTGATGGTGGGCTTTCTCTTATGTAACCGGGAGAATATGTGTTTGAAATATATCATACCTACCTCAACCTATCGTCAGCTTATTTGATCATGCCTGCTGTAAAACTATTTCTGGTTGACTCTATTTAAATATGACTTTTGAGTCAACATAATCCAAGTGAGCAGACATTCATATAATTTAATATAGGGTATCGATTTTGACCCATGTTTTGCGATTGCATCATGCTGGTATCCGCTCAGAACAAGTGAAATAATGCATGTATTTCCCGCAGGCGAGCGGCCCTTCGAGTGTGAGACGTGCCACAAGCGGTTCACACGCAACGAGGAGCTCACCCGTCACACGCGTATTCACACGGGCGACCGTCCTTTCGGCTGCGAGCTCTGCGGCAAACGGTTCGGCCGCAAGGATCACCTGAACAAGCACCAGCGCACTCACTCGGCGCCCATGTACGCCGCCCTGCCCGCGTCGCTGCTCGGTTTGGGGCCTCTAGAGCTGAGCAGCTACCTCCATAGCGGGATGTTCGGCGCGCCTGTGTTCTGAGACAGCTGGGAAGGGTCCCACTACTCTGAAGCAGCTGAACACTCCGCTCCGCACTTCTGACAGATGAGTGAAAAGCTATCTTCAGAGGTTATCTGTGATATTTGTATGTGTTACCAGTATTTGTGCATGTGTTACCAGTATTTTTGTATGTGAGCTTTTGTTGTGCAATGTGCATATCTGGTTGAATAAAGTGTTTAAGTGTCAGTATCTCAATGTGTGCTGGTTTTTGGTGCAGGAGATCTGTGATCTGTGAGACGGCAAACAACAACGTTGAGTTCACTCATTCTACTACATATAGGTTACTACACTATAGTAACCTATATGTATGTACCAGTGGCGGCGGATTTGATTTTGACATGGGGGGGCAAGCACTGGCGGATCCAGATTATCTCCGTAGGGGGCATCTTTTTGTGGCAAAAAGTATCCCATTTTTCTCCTCAGATCTGGGCCGGTCGCATTATTTTGGTATTTCAGCTTAAAACATATCTTTTGTGACAAAAAACTTTTTTTCTGGATTTTTTCGTGATTTTGTAAAACAAAAACATATTTTTCGGGAAAAAAACACATAACGCGATATTCCGTAGCATATAGGTTCACATATAAGTAATACAAACATTTATCACATACCAACTCGCAGGGGCTTCACCCGATAGTTCTTGAGTCGGTCTGCTGAAGTGACGAAAAAATGTACCTTATTTTTTGCGTGTATTCAAGTCTTTGCAACATATTTAATGCGGATTTTCATGGTATAGTAGGGATTTAGTTATATAGCGTTGCACTCGATTTTTTCGGGTTTGCCTAATAAAACCTATAAATATAGGCGGTGGGCCTCGTAGAGGATAG
>VOPJ01010594.1:0-30368 GCA_014673585.1 Semibalanus balanoides
TTAAAACTTGAGTTATTTTGTCGCTAAATTCAAGAAACATGACGTCACAAAACGGTATATATGATATCTATAACCCCCCAAATGGAATCATTTCCAAAAATTTCAACCGACGTACAATTGATGTGCAGGAAGTTACTGAAGTTTCAGGTTGATATCCTGAACGGTTTGTAAGTTATCGCGAATACACGACAGGGGGCAATATTTGCTCCCCGGTCAAGCGCGGCCTGGGGCCTGCGCCAGCCACGAACGGCCTGGGGTAATTCCAGCCCCTCTAAGATCTCGAAAATCACGCAACGAAGCGACAGGCGGAAACAGTTTTCAATAACTCATGACAAGCCCTATCGAAGGTAAACGGTCTATTTTTATGTCAGGTCATAATTGAGGTCACCAGAGGTCATCAAAGGTAAGATTTTTCAGTTGTAGGACTTCGCTCCAGAAACCCCCAGATATCTCAAGATTTAGGATTGGTTAGAAACAAACGGAAAAGCAATGGAAAGCTCTTGAAAAATGCAATCGCTACCGTGAACTCAAAGTTTATATCAGGTCAATAGTGTAGGCTGCAGAGGTCATTAAAGGTCGAAATAATAATTTTTGGGCAACCAACTTTTTGCAAATAGCATTTTACCGAATAAAGATCGGGCAATAACTTTGACGCCATCGTTTTTGTCTCGTCAAGGTGACATAGGTGGCATATTAATGGAGAACAGGTAAGGTTAACTTTAAAAATTGACCTCAGGTCAAGGTCAAGTGGTGATCCAATTAGGTCATGCTGCACATTGGGAGACGTGTCTCGACGAGTCAAACACATTGATGCCGGTTTCACTTCTCTATCTTAATCCTGTCGAGAGTTATTGCCAAAAAAGTGTCGGTGACCTCAGATGACCTCGGCTGATCAGATGACCTCGGCGGCGGCGGCGGTAGCGGTGGCGGACTGGTAGCGGTGGTAGCGGTGATAGCGGCGGTAGCGAGGCTGATGTGGCGCGGTGCAGACCGGCTGCGCACTGCGCAGTGGTTTCTTCTGTTCGGAAGGCGGCTGCGCGTGTTATGCAATAGCTCGACAGAGCTGCAGTCGGGTTAGGAGGGGCTACCGAGCCGACAGGAGAAACTCGGGCCCGCAGCGGTGCCAGGTCAACGCAACAATGCAGCTTCCGAGGAATCGAACCTGCCGAACCCGGGCTAAGACTGATCACTGAGTGACCAGGCGGATGTGGCGTGGGTGGAGGAGGGCGGGCTGTTTGTGCTGCAGCGCATAGGTGGAACTTGATATACTTTCGGGGTTGTAGCTTCAACGGCACCCTCAGAATTTACAACCCGAGTTATGAATGTTACATATAACCCCAACATTGCCACTTGCCAGTGAATACCTAAGTTAATAGATACTGCGAACGGTACGCAACATCACCAAAGGAAAGGGTGTCGGACGTAGGTCTCCCGAGCGAGTATTTCGGTTTCCCGCATTCAACTGCCACTGGCTAGCGTAAAACCGGGCATGAGTCAATATAAAATGTAGACATTGCTTTGAAATTCGGTTTGGGCATCATCCATACCAGAAGCGCAGCTTCTCCTGAGAAGTTGTGGGGGAGGCTGAGCTGTGAAAAATCGCTTAAAGGAAATAGTTCACCTTCAACATGGGTTTTGAACTGAGATAGTACCATCAAAATAAATAAAATGCGGATTTCTCCCCGGCTTTCACCCACTTCCTTGTCCAGGTTGGGGCGGGGGCCTAAAGCCAAGTTAGGAGGGGGGGGGGGGGCTTGAAGCCTCACCAACTGAATTTACACCCCTGAGACCTAGCCCAAGTGATCGCGGCAACTTACCGTGCTGGTGGCCTCTGTGGACGTCAAGCGACTGACTCCCCTGTCTCCGGCAGGTGACGGGCTACGTACTGGTGGCCTCTGTGGACGTCAAGCGACTGACTCCCCTGTCTGTGGCAGGTGACGGGTTGGTGCCTCTGTGGACGTCAAGCGACTGACTCCCCTGTCTGTGGCAGGTGACGGGCTACGTGCTGGTGGCCTTTGTGGACGTCAAGCGACTGACTCCGCCTGTCTCCAGGCAGGTGACGGGCTACGTGCTGGTGGCCTCTGTGGACGTCAAGCGACTGACTCCCCTGTCTGTCCGGCAGGTGACGGGCTACGTGCTGGTGGCCTCTGTGGACGTCAAGCGACTGGTGCTGCCGTCCCTGCAGATCATCCGTGGCAGGACGCTATTTAAGCTGAACGTCCGCGACGAGGAGTTCTCCCTCATGATCACCATGTCCAAGATGAACAGTCTGGAGCTGCCGGCGCTCAGAGGTGAGTTGTACACACTCGGTACAGTCTCTGACAGCGTACCAGTGCAGCGTGTCTCGGTACAGTCTCGGACAGCGGACCAGTCATGCAGCGTGTTAGGCTGCAGTCGGCGCTGCTGCCGTGTGAATGTCCGAGGCGCCGCTGCAGCTCACTGGTCGTGCAGAGCTGATCATATCGGCCGCTCTCACGGCTCGGAGAGGAGGCATCCTATGGGTCCCGCGCGCCGGCGCCGGCGGCGCCACCACCGCTGAAGTCACACACCGGCTGCCGACAGCACCCCAATAGTGTCCGTTACCTGCTCCGGGTGACGTCACGGATTTGGCGGCGGGGCAGCGGGCCTGACTGAGGGAATTTCTGTGTAGGCTAATGATGCAGCATTATTGTACGTATTCAAGTGGCCGCTCGTGTCGAGATAACTCAGTTTCACTGGGGGGCAAATCGGTTCCACGGTGGGGGGAGATTCCCTCCACTGGGGGGGGGGGGATTCCCCCCAGTTAACATGTTATCTGAGTCCCTGCCGCCTGCCGCCCGAAATGGCTCATAACAGATCTGCCACCCAGTGTCGTGCATAGGAAACGGAACGAGTGGAATGTGTATCTCGTCTTAAGTCATTACGTGTTAAATGACAGGAAGTAGGTTGCTGCTTTCATATAATGTATTGACCTTCAAAAAGCAAAACGCATGGGGTATCACATGGCCAACCTGAAGCTTAGGAACGGCTGGGCCGATTTTCTTGCAAAAGGCACCATTCGATTCGGTGTATGCGGTTTCATCAGCCGTTTCAAGACTGGTGACCCTGAGGCCTGGTATCTGGATCATCGTTATTACCTTCAAACACTGATAATAATCGGAACAATCTCCCACTGCCCTTGAGTATTAAGTAGTTGTGTTGGTATATTATATGGTGATGTTCTTAATTCTTATACCTATCCGTACTCCCCGTGGCTAGGTTTTCAGTTTCCGCGCAATATGAGATGAGCAATGGCACTCACTGCCGCCTATGTAAGGCATGCAAAATCGCTGCCTCCTACGCTTATGCTCGGATATGGAACATCACCGTACTGGCTTTATTTCTAGTGCACTGCCGACTACCTTTCAATATTGAATACAATATGTATAGCGGTTCTTATTGGGTCCGCCATGGTGGGGCCCCCTCGTGGTCCGACGGTGCTCTCTTGAGGTCGTGCCCCCCCCCCCCTTACACAAAAATCCTGGTTGCGCGTCTGGTTAAATGTATCACTTGCAGAGCTCTTTTCAAAGTGTTGCCGTACCTATTAATACTTAGTTAGAATACAAATGAATATGGATTTTCAGGAATGTACGTATGTCACGGAAAGTGAGGAGGCCAGTGAAATTTTGAGATCGTCGAGGAACCCAACCCCTATGCAAGATTATTTGCAGATTTGAACTCTTCTCGCCTTGGTGAACCTTTTACCATCAACAGTTTCCTTCGCCAAACATAAATACAATATTTTAGAAGCCAAGAAAAAGGTGAGGTGGGCCATTGTTGCTCCCGTTGCTCCACTGCCCTTCGTTCCTACGCCTATGTGTATTTTTGGTGTGGAAAAAGATACAGTTTTCCTACATAAGTGTCTGAGAGTTAATATCTTCGACGAGTTGACGGCTAGGAAGGTAAATGTACAAATTGATGCATTTAGTCCCAGTCGTCCCCACCATTTAGTTTGGCACTGCGCGGGAAATACTCATTACATATCAATCCGCTAAGTTCACCTCGAATAAATAATTCACATTTCACACTGGCTCCGTTGAATCATGAATGGAGATGATTGATTGGCCGACAGGAGATTGTGCCGGCTCGTGACGGTTGGTGACAGAAGATAGACAACTGGTCATTCGTCGCCTGCCACCGAATAAAACAGCGACCAACCGAGGCTCATATTTATTAATTCTAGCGCGTGCCTTTGCCCCTCGTCAGCAAAGTTTTTGCATATGTGACGCATTATGCAACCATGTAGTTTAAAATAAGGAGCGTAACTTTTGCAGTTCACGTGGATTTCAGCAAGTTTCTTTGATGTCATTCCGGTCTATACAGGTGTAGTGAGGTCTATACTAGTTTGGAAAATGGAATTCTTTCAATGTCTTGTAGAGGCTCTCCTTGGCGGTAGTTTTTCAAGCGGTAATTTGTTAACAATTAACTTTGCTTTATCAGGCAAACACGTAAAAATGTCGTGCCTCTTGGCGGCACTAAGTAACAAGTACCTTCTAATGATCCATACCGACTACATTGATTCGACTCTGATTGAATCGGAATGGAATCGTTCTATCAAAATCTCTTGTAAAACAAATATTCGATTCATTGAATCGGAATGGAATCGTTCAATCAAAATCTCTTGTAAAACAAATATTCGATTCATCACACGATCTTTTTATTCATGAATCGTGCTTGAATTAAACCCCGCATAATAAAAAACTGATTTAATCAAAATGTTGCTCAATGTTATTTCAATGATGAATTAAACGTGAATTGACCAAAAATTTGTTTGGATTATTTAGATCGGAAAGAATCATTTATAATTTGTATCTTTGAATCAAACGGTAAATAAATCATTCATGTACCAAAATGAATCGTGATGGAATCGTTCCAAAGAAGTTGAATCAATAACCAGTCTGCTACTAATAGCAGAAATTCACAATTACAAATGCTTAAAAATTCTTGGCCGACGCCCTGCCCCAATACGTGAATCCAACCACCGTGTCATAATTATCGCTGTCGACTGACGGTCTACACCCCCCCCCCCTGGTCAAAAGCATTTCACCAGCGGCTGAGGATCTGGTACCCCTCTCCCCGCTCAACAACTGTTTGGTTATACGCCACTGGATTTGCCTCCCCCCCCCAACCCTAACCCACGGCTGGATCCGCCTTTCAACGGAGGCCGAGAGAGAAATTGATAACTGAAAACTGTAAGGATGTTTGTTGTAAATAAATTGTATATAAATTATGTACGTCAGTAAATGATAAATGTATTTATTTACATTATTTTTAGATGACTTGCTCATTGCATTCACCTCACGCTAGATTGATCCCACACTATCATGACGTCATTCTGGCTCCGCAGACATCCTGGCCGGTGACGCGGGCGTCTTCGACAACTACAACCTGTGTCACATCAAGACCATCAATTGGACGGAGATCCTGACCGGTCCGAACGCCACCATCGTCTACCACTACAACCTGACGGAGCCGGAGCGCACCTGTCCGGGCTGCCACGCCTCGTGCCCCTCCAACGGTGGCTGCTGGGGGGACGGCGCCGACAACTGTCAGCGCCTCAGCAAGATCAACTGTTCGCCACAGTGTCACGGCGGCCGCTGCTTCGGTCCGGAGCCGCGCCAGTGCTGCCATCTGTTCTGCGCCGGAGGCTGCACCGGACCCACTCAGTCCGACTGCCTCGCCTGCCGCAACTTCTACGACAACGGCATCTGCAAGCAAGAGTGTCCGTCCATGATGCGCTACAACTCCATCACGTACTCGTGGGAGCCGAACCCGGACGGCAAGTTCGCGTACGGCGCCACCTGTGTGCGCGAGTGTCCCGAGCACCTGCTGACGGACAGCAGCGCCTGCGTCCGCTCCTGCCCTGCCAACAAGAAGGCCAAGAACGGCGAGTGCGTCGCCTGCGACGGGCCCTGCCCCAAGACGTGTAAGGTGAAGAAGATGGAGAATATCCACGCCGGTAACGTGGACCGCTTCCGCAACTGCACGATCCTGCAGGGCTCGCTGCAGATCCTGCAGCACTCCTTCGACGGCTTCCAGGAGATCACTGAGAACTACACGTTCGGGACGCACCACCCGAAGCTGCACCCCAGCAAGCTGGAGGTCTTCAGCGACGTGCAGGAGATCACCGGCTTCGTCAACATTGACGCCTACCACGAGGACTTCCGCGACCTAGGCTTCCTGCGGCGGCTGAAGGTGATCGGCGGCCGCTTCCTGCACGAGTACTTCACGGCTCTTTATATCGTCAAAACGTCGCTGAAGTCGCTGGGACTCAAGTCCCTGAAGAAGATCCGCTCGGGTGGTGTGCTGATAGTGGAGAACAAGGATCTCTGCTTCGCCGACGGCATCAACTGGGACACGTTCATCTCCCATGATCAGAAGTCGCAAGCTTCTTACGATGTGATGGTGAAGAAGAACATGAACACCACCAACTGCGGTGAGTGGCGTGGATAACTTGGGGCCCAGGAGAAATGGTCAGTGATCCCACTACATTGTAGTTAACGAGCACACGCCAGCAGAACGAATCTAGCTAAACTGCTTCATGATATGACGTGCTTGTGTCGTGACGTCCTCCACTTTGAATCCAATTGCATCTATAAGTGCTGGTAGCTCTACGACACGTATCAGTTAGCTTCCTCCCTAGCCATTACGCTCCGATGCAGACACGTGCCTGGATCCGGGATCCAGCTGAGATTGGGATCTCTGTGTCCTGTGTCCTGGTATTCACATTCCACATGGAATACTAGATGAAGGTACATAATAAGCCGAGGGATCCACAAAAATCCCAAATCCTGATATATTTTATATCGAGAGATCCACTGGGATCCCAGATCCAACTTTGTGATCCAGGCACGGTGGTAGGTACCTACTTCTGGATAATTGTATCATATTAGAAGATTAGTTGTGTTTGCTAATGGGTACAACTTACGAGGTAATTTGCAGGTACTACTACATTGTCAAAATAGAAACCACAAATTTGTATATCAGTTCCTGCATTTTGTGTTTCAAGATCTAAGGATCGTTTTTAATTAGAGATCCACTGAGATCCCAGATCTTGAAGCATTTTACGCCGAGGTACCAGAAGGATCCCTCGGCGTTAAAATTGTCCTGCATTATATGCAGAGGGATATACTGGGATCCAAGATCTTCATGCATTTTATACCGAGGGATCCTCTGAGATCCAAGATCCAACTTCGGGATCCAGGACCAAGTCTGCAGTCCGGTATATGCCGTGCCGCTGTTGTGTCCTCCGGCTGCCTTATTAGCCCACTGACCGTGGTGCCTACTGACCATCATTTCAGCCCTGAACCGTCTGGTCTGTGATGACCAGTGTACTGCCGATGGCTGCTGGGGCCGCGGATCGGACAGCTGCCTCAAGTGCAGGGCCTTCAAGGTCGGACTCGACTGTGTGGAGAAGTGCGACACCACGCATGGGTACGTTGACATTGTGGCTACCGAATCGTAGTAGGCTACTGCTACACTGTGGCCACTGCTGCTGTGATAGGCTACGCGGTCTGACGACACTGCTGCTGCTGCGTTGTGATAGGTTACTGATATATTATTCACTATTGTTGTTGTCTTGAACGCCGTCGATGCTTGATAGGCATCACCTCATTTCGCCACCCCAAAGCCAGCAGAGCTGAGTCCAAGATTATCTATAACTAACGCTGCGTTGAGCGACGCTGCGAGGCCGTCTGTAGACAGGCCGGGCTTGCAGGGGCGACAGCTGTGACAGCTGGCTGTCTGACGGCAGGCTGTGACAGCTGCTGTCTGAGGCCGTGTTTCTGACAGCTGTGACAGCTGCGTTGTCTGAGGCAGCATGTGACAGCTGCTGTCTGAGCAGCTGTGGACAGCTGCTGTCTGAGGCAGCTGTGACAGCTGCTGTCTGCAGCAGCTGCTGACAGCTGCTGTCTGAGGCAAGCTGTTGAACAGCTGCTGTCTGAGGCAGCTGTGACATCTGCTGCCTGCAGCAGCTGTGACATCTTGTGCCTGAGGCGTGTTTCTGGACAGCATGTGACATCTGCTGTCTGAGGCGTGTTTCTGACAGCTGTTTGACAGCTGCTGTCTGAGGCGTTATCTGACAGCTGTGAACATCTGCTGTTTCTGAGGCACGGCGTGCTTTCTGACAGCTGTGGACAGACATGCTGTCTGCAGGCGTTGTTTCTGACAGCTTGTGACATCTGCTGTCTAGAGGCGTGTTCTTGACAGCTGTTGATATCTGCTGTCTGAGCTTGTTCTGACAGCTGTGGGACAATCTGGCTGTCTGAGCGTGCTTCTGACAAGCTGTGACATCTGGCTGTCTGAGGCGCTTTGTTCTGACAGCTGTGACATCTGCTGTCGAGGCGTGTTCTGACAAGCTGTGACATCTTGCTGTATCTGAGGCGTGTTCTGACAGCTGGACAGCTGCTGTCTGAGCGCGGTGTACTGACAGCTGTGACATCTGCTGTCTGAGGCGCTGTTCCAACAGCTGTGACCATCTGCTGCTGAGGCGTGTTCTGCACAAGCTGTGACATCTGTGTCTAGGGCGTTGTTCTGACAGCTGTGACATCTGCTTGTCTGAGGCGTCGTGTTCCGACAGCTGTGACATCTGCTGTCTGAGGCGTGCTTTATCTGAACAGCTGTGACATCTGCTGCCTGATGGCGTGTTCTGACAGCTGTGACATTTCTGCTGCCTGAGGCGTGTTCTGACAGCTGTGACATACTGCTGCCTGGCAGGCGTGTTCTGACAGCTCGTGACATCTGCTGCTGAGGCGAGTGTTCTGACAGCTGTGACATTCTGCTGTCTGCAGGGCGTGTTCCGACAGCTGTGACATCTGCTTTGTCTGAGGGCTTGTTCTGAACAGCATGCTGACATCCTGCTGTCTTGGAGGCATGTTCTACAGCTGTGACATCTGCTGCCTGAGGCGTGTTCTGACAGCTCCCTATCGGCCGGCAGCATGTACCAGTCATCGGAGAGCACGTGTGACCGGTGTCACCCGGAGTGTGACTCGGTGTGTTCTGGCGGCGGTCCCGACCAGTGCATCGGCAGCTGCCGACACGTCAAGGACGGTCCGTACTGCGTCAAGAAGTGTCCGGAGGGCAAGTACAACGCCTCCGGCATATGCCAGCCGTGCCACCCCAACTGCGAGGGCGGCTGCTCGGGCCCCAACAACACGGTCGGAGAGGGAGGCTGCGTCAGCTGCCAGGCGGCCATGGTCGACAGAAACGACCAAGTGGTAAGAGTTGCCGTTGATGAATGCTGGGTTTGGTTCCCCGTTGCTTGGCCACAGCCCTGTACGTATATCTCTTTTATATAGCATAAATATAAAGTGCAGGTGGACCAGAATAAAATAGGCTGATGTTTTTTCTCATAAAATCTTTATGACAAAAATAAATATTTAAGAGAACAAACTTCTGACTATTTGTTCTGGTCTACCCTGTACGACTGCTACAGCATAACAATTATATATTGTATATGAAAATTGAAAGTGATGCTTGTATAATGTATATGTATACACCAGTTTTCTTATATTCCAAAAAAACATCATAAAACTGATCAAAGCTCTATCACCATTGTATTGAGTCGACGTACAGAAGTTCTCTGGCTGATCGCTGAGTGCCAGGCGGGAGCTGACCCCCCCCCCCTCTCTCCTCTGTCTCCTCCCCTGCTCGCCGTCGTTCGGCTGGACGCGCGGCTGTGACCGGCTGAGAGAGGCCTCTCTCCACGCCGCGCTACAGAAGCGCGGTCAGAGCAGCACCAATCCAGCTCAATTGGCCTGCATTGGTGCTTCAAATGAGTGGCGAATGTATGTGGCCATATCTCGTCACTGACACCGGCGCCGCCGCTCAAAGCTTGCCTCGCCTCTTCCACCGACGTGCAGAAAACAGCTCTCTTCGCCCGTCCATGCCCGCGGGCTCTTCCCCTGGCTGCCTTGTGATGGCTGTAACGTCACAGTCTCGTCTCTGTGACGTCTCTGTGGTGCCACAGCTATGAATGCGTGACGTTATTGAATCTGGCGTCACTGGTTCACTGAAGCAGAAGATTATCATAACTGACGCCGGCGCGCGTGGGGTCGGTGGTATGGTCTGGATTTCAACACGGGAACGGGTACCGGGCATCACACTTGTGTCTGGATCCCGAAGCTGGATCTGGGATCCCGAAGCTGGATCTGGGATCCCAGTGGATCCCAAGGCATAAAATGCACGGAGATCTGGGATTCTCCTGGATCCATAAGCGTAAATTGTCGATCCCACGGCTTATACAATATATCAGGTTCTGTGATCTTCGTAGATCCTCGACTTATTGTGTACCTGTATCTGGTCACCTGGTGTCCCATGTGGATCCCGGAACACATGACACAAATCCGGATCTCAGCTGGATCCCGGTATCCAGGCACATGTCTGCCAGGCACTATCCTAAACTATAGCCGTTTTCACGATGGATTATTTTGCGCGAAATGTTTTACAACTTTTTAAAATGTTTTAAAATATTTTAGTAGTAGCCGCTTTCACGATGGATTAACTTGCGAAAAAAATGTTTAAACCCTCGCCCTACGGGACCGTAGGGCGAGGTTTAAAACATTTCTTGCAATTAAGTTAATCGTGAAAGCGGCTACTACTAAAACATTAAAAAAAAAAATCGCGCAAAATAATCCATCGTGAAAACGGCTTATACGTGTGACTTGTCATAGGTTACAAATCGCTATCACATCAGTTCAGCGTTTGATAAATGACGCGACAGTTTCTTAGTTTAAGGCGGTTATGACTCAGGCAAACCGCAAAGATCTTCCAAAGATGAGTTGCTGGCTGCTGCAATCTCTGACAATCAGGGATGCTATTTCCATCTGGTTTTCAAACAATGTTTTTTTTTTTAGACAAGGAAATGGAAAATGTTTTGCTGCAAAGCAGCGAATGCTCCTCTGGTTCTGCTCATTATTGCGTGGATGAATTACACTAATCTTTTCCACATTTTTTGTCCATAGCCATTGCATTGTCACGGATTTTGCTGCCGATCAGCCATGGCTGAAGTTAATCCCTTTTCCCAAGGTTAATCCTTTCTCAGGGAAACTGAATATTATTAAATACGGTCATGGCTGTTTGTACTATTGGTTCCAAAATAAGCGTCCCGCTGGGTTGGCCGGCACAGCAGTTAAAGGGAATAAACCAAGCCTTTGGAAAAGTAATCCCTGCACGATTTGCATAGAGTATCCTAAGAGTATAGCAGAACAACTGCATACCAGATGAAGTTGGCTCCATATTATTCTCCTCATTTCTCATAATTTTCCCAAGTCGTTATACTCCCTTAAACTGCTGTGCCAGTCAACCCGGCGGGACGCTTATTTCGGAACCAATAGTACCAACATTATAACACTTTTGAGACATTTGACAGAAATATGACGTACTCTTCCACTGCCTGGTCATGCTTCTTTCCACCCTTCTCCACTCTTCCTGCCAGCTGCGTTTGACCGTCCTATACACACGGAGCGGGGTCGCTGCCAGCTAACATCGGTGCCGGCCGACGGTGACTGGGCCGCCTCTCAGGAGGACTCCTCAGGAGGAGGTGGGCCGCCGCCGGCGGCGGGGGAGGAGGCGCCGCACTGCACGCCATTCCATTATATCGCCATATCAGCTGTCCATCGGCTGATGGCCGGCCCGGGCGGCGGCGGCGGCGGCGGCGGCGGCGGCGGCGGCGGCGGCGGCGGCGGCGGCGGCGGGGCGCGCTGGGCGGGGCTGGCTCCGCCGCTCCGATCGGTCCCGATACCTGCCCCGACATCTAGCAGCGCGCACGCCAGCCGGTGGTGACCGTCCCGCCCCAGTGCTTTGTAGTTTGTACCCACCCCGCCCCGCCCTAGTGCTCTGTACACGCCCCGCCCCGCCCCAGTGCTCTGTATCCCCCCAGCTCCGTCCGGTCACGACACCCAGGACGTGACCGGGTTACCCAGCCCGGGGTAGGTATTCGCTCCTCGCAGTTTTGCCGCGGACGGGTGGATCAGCTGACCTTTGGACCAGGTGTTTGTGGGCTGGGAACTGGGATTAGAAGGGATGATCTGTTGTCGTGGCCGCCCCGCAGCTGAAGCCGTATGGTGTGCTGACAGCGGTGCCCAATGGAGCAGGCACTCTATGTCTTCCTGAATGTCGCGGGGCTATTCAGGCAATAACAAGTATCTGTTTCGTAGGAGAGGTGTCTGGTTGCCAACGATATGACCAATATATGCATATGCATTGGTGTCGTTTTCTATAGGCCTGGTAGGGCTAGGGCCCAGGACCCTGTACCAATAATGTCACATTTTAACATTAGGTCTATGGCGTTGCATGGTAAGAATTACCTTAAAATATATTAAGTTATTAAGTTAACAT
This sequence comes from Semibalanus balanoides, assembly GCA_014673585.1. NCBI lineage: Eukaryota > Metazoa > Arthropoda > Thecostraca > Balanomorpha > Balanidae > Semibalanus > Semibalanus balanoides. The sequence goes on from VOPJ01010594.1 coordinate 12,355, forward strand.
TAGGGCCCTATCAATCATTTTCCGAAAATGACGCCCCTGCTGGTATGTGTTTCGCAGGAGATGTGTCTGGGTGCTAACGATACCTGTCCAGACGGCCACTTCTTCGAGTTCGTCGGTCCACAGAAACAAGGGCTTATGAAGTCGTCTGCGTGGAAAATATGTAAACAGTGTCATCCGCGCTGCAAGAGCTGCACCGGATTCGGGTGAGTTGCTGTTCTGTTCTGCTCTGTTCACCTTAGCACACTGCGGTCACGTAACGCCATCTAATGATAGTTGCCAGATTTCTGGCTGCGGCTCGTAAATCGGTATACGGACGGTAAATCGGTATACGTCTTGTTGTCATGTGCAGTACGTTCTGGAAAAATGTCGCTTTCCAGAATCACGACGCGCTGGTCGGTGGCGCACAGATTAACGCTAACTGTTTCGGAAAATACTAATCATTATGGGCCAGCTGTCAGATAGGTGAAATGTGATTAATCTGTCATGACAGCTCGTTGCTACTTGAGTGTGCTGAATCTGGGCCAGGCTGTCGGCTGCTGGTGCGCGCCCATGGTGATTCTGCGCCGTCTGCATATTAGGCCTTGGCTGGTGCCGGTATATGCAGTGTTAGGCCCAGGGGCGTAGCTTACTGGGCGCGGATATAGGGAGGGCGCTAGGACGCCCCCCCCCCCCCTACACACAGCAACCGAGCCGGGCTCGTGCCCACTTGGGCATATTTATGCCCAAGCGACTTCGAATGTCTTTTGTCGAGAACTTCCAAACGCTTTTTCTGCGTCTTTCTCGCCCTTTTAGTTTTCGAGTTAGTCGGGGTCATTCCCCCCCCCCTCTCCCGCCACCAGAGCAAAGTTATCTCAGAGGTCCACCAGGGTGCAGGTTGTCATGGCCCTGCCATACATCCACGTTTGCAGCGCCCTCGGTACTGTTCATTTGACACTATGCGTGACGACCGCCGTCTGTTGCGCAGGTTCCACGTGACGACCGCCGTCTGTTGCGCAGGTTCCACGTGACGACGCCGTCTGTTGCCCAGTTTCACGTGACGACCGCGCCTGTTTGGCGCAGGCTTCCACGTGACGACGCGCCCTCTGTTTGCGGCAGGTCGTGACGACGCCTTGTTGCGCAACGCGCATTACAAAACGATGACGACCGCCATCTGTTTGGCAGGTTCAGTGAGACCGGCGTCTGTGCGCAGTGTTCCAGTGACGACCGCCGTCTGTTGCGCAGGTTCCACCGTGACGACCGCCATCTGTTGCGCAGGTTCCACGTGACGACCGCCGTCTGTTGCGCAGGTTCCACGTGCACGTGTGTCAGGAGTGCGTCAACTACCGGAACGGCGAGCAGTGCGAAGACACGTGTCCCGAGGACTACTACTCCAACGAGGACGCGCACGAATGTATTCGGTGCGCGGCCGAGTGTAGCGGCTGTTACGGCCCCGGCCAGATGTGTAAAACCTGCCGCAACTACCACATCTACCTGGTGAGCGGCGAGCGCACGGCAGCGTATGGCGACGGCAATGGGTTGAGGATATGTTGAGATGCATGATATGTTGAGACATTTCTGCATGGTAGCGGTGTTATGGTGTGCTATGGCGCTCTGCAACGTATGGTTTCAGCACTAGGGGATGGTATGGTGTTGTATGCTATCAACACTGGGGGATGGTATGGTGTTGTATGATATCAGCACTGGGGGATGGTATGGTGTTGTATGATATCAGCACTGGGGGATGGTATGGTGTTGTATGATATCAGCACTGGGGGATGGTATGGTGTTGTATGATATCAGCACTGGGGAATGGTATGGTGTTGTATGATATCAGCACTGGGGGATGGTATGGTGTTGTATGATATCTCCGCCTGGGAATGGATATCATGGTGGTTGTATGATATAGCACTGGGGGATGGTATGGTGTAATACATCTGTATGATATCAGCACTGGGGATGGTTGGTGTTGTATGATATCAGCACTGGGGATGGTATGGTGTTGTATGATATCAGCACTGGGGGATGGTATGGTGTTGTATGATATCAGCACTGGGGGACGGTATGGTGTTGTATGATATCAGCACTGGGGGATGGTATGGTGTTGTATGATATCAGCACTGGGGGATGGTAAATGGTGTTTGTATGATATCAGCACTGGGGATGGTATGGTGTTGTATGATATCAGCACTGGGGGATGGTATGGTGTTTTTTGCGTTAGTAGAAGCTCATTCGGGATGGACAACGGAGCTTTGATCTGGTGGTCTGCGTGAAAATGACATATTGTGCCAATCTGTGGTGTTGTTTTGTGATACTTTGGAGTAAAGTTATTAGTTGTTTTATCATTGCATTTTCCAACATCCACGTCAGCGTCCCACGGCAATCAGTAGCATTTGGCCCGTTGTTCAGTCTTAGATGACGTCAGCGATCGTGTGTTGTCGTTTCACAGGACAGTGACGACTCTGACGGCAGTCCTGCGTTCAACTGCACTGCCGAGTGTCCCGAGACCCACCCGCACAAGGTGTTCCCGCCGAACGGCGACGACCCGTTCTGCTCGGCTGAACCGAGCGCACTGCTCACCTACAACCCCGAGGAGAGCATCACCATCGTCATCGTCTCCGTCGTCGTCACCGTCCTCATCCTGATGGTCGCCATCGTCTGCATCGTCTGCAAGTGCCGCAGTGACCGGAAGCGCCAGCAGATGATGAACATGGCCATGCTGATGAGCAAGGAGGGCCTGGAGCCGGTCGAAGTGACCAACGTCAAGCCCAACATGGCCATGCTGCGGATCGTCAAGGAGGCCGAGCTGCGCAAGGGCGGCATCCTCGGGTTCGGCGCGTTCGGCACTGTGTACCGCGGCGTCTGGGTGCCGGAGGAGGAGAACGTCAAGATACCGGTGGCCATCAAGGTCCTGCGCGAGGACACTGGAGCAGACACCAACAAGGAGATCCTTGACGAGGCCTACATCATGGCATCGCTGGAGCACAAGAACCTGCTGCCGCTGCTGGCCGTCTGCATGACGTCGCAGATGATGCTGGTCACTCAGCTGATGCCGCTCGGCTGCCTGGTCGACTACGTGAGGAACAACCGCAGCAGGATCGGCAGCAAGCCGCTGCTCAACTGGTGCACGCAGATCGCGCGCGGCATGGCCTACCTGGAGGACCGACGGCTGGTGCACCGGGACCTGGCCGCCAGGAACGTCCTGGTGCAGACGCCCAACCTGGTGAAGATCACCGACTTCGGCCTGGCCAAGCTGCTCGACATCAACGAGGAGGAGTACAAGGCGGCCGGAGGGAAGATGCCCATCAAGTGGCTGGCGCTGGAGTGCATCCAGCACAGGATCTTCAACCACAAGAGCGACGTCTGGGCTTTCGGTGAGTGATGCAGGCGGTGCTAGCCGGACTCGGTGCAGGGTTTATTGTTTATTGATACGCATCACCAACGGGCTGATACACTGCCAGGTGAAGTCAGGTTATATAGGAAGTCAGGGTGAGCTGTATCAGCCGCCTTCAAAGGCCCGGAGCCGTCTTCACTGTCTGATGTGGTACTAGTGAGTGGTACTATTGATAACTTGCTTGTAAGTCATGAGATAATGAAAGCGTTGTCGCTTTTTTAAAGTGGAAAACAGATTTCTCACAGAGAATGCCTTCAGACGAGCGTTATCAGTCGTTATCTGCCTGAGGTGCAGGACACGGCGGAGCTATGCGGAGTTGTCAGATGATTGTTCTGATGTAGGTATTACTGAATATCTTTGGGTATCAACTGACAATTTTGAGCAAAGTCCACCAACCTCGCTCGCATAGATCATACACGCTCTTTGTTTGTGTCTGGTTTGTTTTGCGCAAAACCAGCTTCAGATATTTCTATCGACTCTGATGACGTGCACAATTAGCTGTGTTAATGAATATTCGTTCTCTCGTTGGCATCGCCAGGTCTATTATTCAATGCATATCAATAGTTAATGAATAATAATTCCTGTTGATGAATTAGAGGACTGCGTCAGTAGCCAGTAGCCACCCATAACGCGGTCCGCTCGTCAGGTGTGACGGTGTGGGAGCTGCTGACGTACGGCGGCAGGCCCTACGAGGACGTGCCGGCCAAGGACGTGCCGGACCTGCTGGAGAAGGGCGAGCGGCTGCCGCAGCCGACCTCCTGCTCCATCGAGGTCTACATGATCATGATCAAGTGCTGGATGCTGGACGCCGACTCGCGGCCCAACTTCCGCGAGCTGGCCGCCGAGTTCGCCAAGATGTCGAGCGACCCGGGCCGCTACCTGGTCATCGCCGGTGACCGGCTGATGCGGCTGCCCTCCTACACCCAGCAGGTGAGCAGCGTGCGGCTCACAGCGTCCCGCCGCACACCATCCGAGCTACACCAGCTACAGCGCCAGCGAAATGGACACCAGTTTACGTAATGGGTTTCCGTTATGCTCGTTTTAGTTAGTTATGTCCGCTTAGCGTGTGGTGAGCGAATACGGTGTTACGCTGGTTGTTTTTGTGTGAACAGTATCTGTCGCTCGGCAGCCGACCAGGTGGGCTTCAGAAATATTCCTCACTTTCGTTTCTTTGCCATCACCGTGCTTAGTCATTGAACAGGTATGATGTTCGTGTGCCGGCAATCTGACCGGCCTTCTGTCAACCGTGAGCGCGACTGTGGTGCGTTGTCTGTGGTCAGGATGAGAGCGACTGATGTGGTGCGTTTGTCTGTGGGTAAGGATGAGCACGACTGTGTGTTGCGTGTCGTGGTCAGGATGAGCAGCGCATGATGTGTGCGGTTGTCCGTAGTCTCAGGAGTCGACATGCACTGATGTGGGCGTTGTCCTTCAGGAGTGAGCCAGCGACTGATGTGGTGCGTTGCTTGGTGGTCAGATGAGCAGCGAACTGATGTGGTGCGTTGGTCCGTGGTCAGTGAAATGAGCAGCGCACTGATGTGGGTGGCGTTGTCTGTGGTCAGGATGAGCAGCGCTGATGTGGTGCGTTGTGCTGTGGATCAGATGAGCAGCGACTGATGTGGGCGTTGCCGTATCAGATGAGTAGCGCTGATGTGGTCGCGTTGTCTGTGGTCCAGGATGAGCACGACTGATGTGGTGCGTTGTCTGTGGTCAGGATGAGCAGCGACTGATGTGGTACGTTGTCCGTGGTCAGGATGAGCAGCGACTGATGTGGTTCGTTGTCTGTGGTCAGGATGAGCAGCGACTGATGTGGTGCGTTGTCTGTGGTCAGGATGAGCAGCGACTGATGTGATGCGTTGTCTATGGTCAGGATAGCATGCGTGACTGATGTGGTACGTTGTCCTGGGTCAGGCTGAGCAGCGACTGATGTGGGTGCGTGTCTGTGGTCAGGTGAGCAGCGCTGATGTGGTACTTGTCGTGGTCAGGATGAGCAGCGACTGAATGTGGTTCGTTGTCTGTGGTCAGGAATGAGCAGGCGACTGATGTGGGCGTTGTCTGTGTCAGGATGGCAGCGACCTGATGTGGTGCGTTTTCTGTGTCAGGACCGAGCAGCGACCTGATGGGGTGTTTGGGGGGTTTGTCTGTGTCAGGATGAGTAGCGACTGATGTGGGCGTTGTCTGTGGGCAGGATGAGCAGCGACTGCATGTGGTACGTTGTCCTGTCAGGAAATAGCAGCGACTGATGCTGGTACTTGTCCTGTGGCGTCAGGACGAGCAGCGACTGATGGTGCGTGTCCGTGGGTCAGTGACGAGCAGCGACTGCTGTGTTGCGTTGTCTGTGGTCAGGACGAGCGGGAGCTGATGCGCAGTCTGGCGGCCTCGGCACTCGACAGTCCGACCGACATACTGATGGCGGCCAGCGAGTACCTGAACCCGCCCGGTCTGTGTGCGGCCGGCTTCTCGACGCCCGGCTACCCGGCCTCGTCGCTGGCCGCACTGGACGATTGTCACGGCGAGCTATCGCGCCGCGAGTCGCTGCGCGGCCGGCAGCGGCGGCACACGGAGGAGCCCCCGGACCGACGGCGCACCGGCTCTGCCGGCTCCTACCGCCACCATAACGACCCGCACCGCTGCTCACTCGGTGGGTACCACCGCGGCGTGTGGTGACTGAGGGGAGCTGTCGGCAGCACAGAACGTAGTATGGCTGAGTTGGCCAGGATTGGATTGGGTTCAGCTGTATGTGAACAGTTGAGTTGGTGAAAATGTCATGAACTAATGCCTACTTCTGTGGCCGCGGCGTGAGCGTTGTGACCGAACTAGTTTCCACTGCTTGCCATGCAGTCTGTCAGTTCGCCACGTATAGTCTGTTGTTAGTATACATAGTCTGTGTCCACTCTGCTTTGACTCGCTTCCATGTTCTGGACTTTTCTTCCTCATTTATCCGTTTAGCTACTAGGATAGTACGTGTTTCCATCAGCTTAATCTGTACAGGCTGTGTCAGTTCTACCCTGGGCGTATTTGTTTGACATGTCAAGCCGTTCACTGCTGATGTTTTCCCTGCAGGCGAGATGGGGGATGACGACTGTTTCGAGTCTTCGTCGATGTTCGGGGCGGGTGAGGGACCGCCGGCCAGCGTCGGTGGTATGATGTTGCACCTCCCCTTGGACGAGGATGACTACCTCATGCCATCTAACGGCCAGCCGGCCAACTCGCCGCCCGCCTACATGGACCTCGTCGGCGACGACACGCCCATCGGTAAGAAGGCGGGGCAGAGCAGGGGCATCCGGGGCAGAGCAGGGGCAGAGCAGGGGCAGAGCAGGGGCAGAGCAGGGGCAGAGCAGGAGCAGAGCAGGGCCAGTAAGGACAGAGCAGGGCCAGCCGGGGCAGAGCAGGGCCAGCCGAGGCCAAGAGCAGGGCCACCGAGGCAGACCCGGGGCAGAGCAAGGACGCAGCCGGGGCAGAGCAGGCCAGCCGGGGCAGAGGCAGGGCCAGCTGGAACAGAGCAGGACCAGCCGGGCAGAGCAGGGCCAACCGGGGCAGAGCAGGGCCAGCCGGGGAAGAGCAGGGCCAGCCGGGGCAGAGCAGGGCCAGCCGGGGTAAAGCAGGGCCAGCCGGGGCAGAGCAGGGCCAGCCGGGGGCCCAGCCGGGGTAAAGCAGGGCCAGCTCGGGGCAGAGCAGGGCCAGCCGGGGCAGAGCAGGGCCAGCCGGGGCAGAGCAGGGCCAGCTGGGACAGAGCAGGGCCAACTGGGACAGAACAGTGGCTGTGTAGTGTAGCGTTGTGTGTGGCTGTGTAGTGTAGTGTGTGCGTGGTTGTGTAGTGTTATCCAGTGTTGTGAAGTGTTGTGTGGCTGTGTAGTGTTGTGTGTGGCTGTGAAGCGGCGGACCGGCACTGACTCTCGGTCGCCCATTTTGACAGGGAACGGAGCGAGTCCGCGTCATGACCAGCCTGATGGCCAGTTCACCTTCAGCATGGACAACCCCGAGTATCACATGATGGCGCAGAACGGTGCGCTCCACGGCTGCCTCGCCCTAGGCGCCGGCGGTGGCGGGGGCGGTGGCGGCAGTCTGTCCCGGGGCGGCAGTCTGTCCCGAGGCGGTAGTCTGTCTCGGCACGGCAGTCTGTCCCGTGGCGGCAGTGGCCGGCACCGCAGCAGCAGCGGGGGCGGGCCCCGGGCTGCGGCCGCTCGCGCCGGCCCCGCCAGTTTCTCCGGCTTCAGCGCCGGCCAGCCGCCGCACCCGGTCCTGTGCGCCGCGCCCGCCGCCGTCACCTACTCCGGCGCGGTGACGGCGAACGCGGCGCCCCTGGGAAGCGCGCCCGTCCCAGTCGCCTACGGACACGGTGTGAACGCCGCCTCGCCGAACGCGGTGGGCGTGCCTGTGCGTGGTGCGGCGCCGCGGCGACCACGCGACCAGCCGCCGCACGATTACTACAACGAGCTGGACATGGAGCGGATAAAGCCGCCGCCGACGCGACGCAACGAGACGACCGTGTGACGACCGTGTGACGACCGTGTGACGTTCGTGTGACGACCGTGTGACGTTTGTGTGACGTCCGCCGGGACGGTCCGGAGACATGTGCCAAGTCAGCGCGGTCGGCGCACGATCGCCGCTCGCGCGCATTGCTTGCAACGTTATGAGATTTATCCGCGCAATGTGATTGGATGACAGTGTTTTATGAAGCTATGCGTGGTGGCGACGCTTCAGCCCTCCAACGACGTGCCTTTGATTCCTTTACAATCGAGTGACCAGAATGTGATAGAGATTAGTGAGCTGACTCGCCCGTCATCCCTGAGGTCGTTGCGTTTATTGTCAGTTGGTGAGCCGCGCTCGTTCTTAAGCATTTCCGTAGATATTTAGGGTTGTTCCCGTGCCATTTCCAGCCGATGACATTGTGTTGCTGGACCGTGCTCCGTACAATTATTGTGGCTCGTTTGAACATGTTGTATGGTGGCCGTTGGAGGCGGCCCTCCCGTGCTGTCGTATTAGTTGTCCTGCTGCCGACGGAGGACAACGAGACCGTATCATGATAAACAGTGGACCAATACTCTGTGCCAGACCGCGGGGCTTTACTATGCACTATATATACACAAACACATACACAAACACAAACACAAACACAAACACAAACACAAACACAAACACAAACACAAACACAAACACAAACACAAACACACACACAAACACACACACAAACACACACACACACACACACACACACACACACAAACACACGGGAGTCTGCTCACATGTTATACTGAAATAAAATGTTTTTATATTGGACTTTGTGTGCGGTGGTTTGTCGGCTAAGTGTGCCCACACTGACAATTATTGACTGGGGCGGTTTACCAGAATTGTGTAATTATGCAGAACGTTATGCATGTATGTGCACACGGCGCAGTTGGCCTGCAGACTACAGACTATATAGTGAGAAAACAGGCTAAGGACGGCTAAATGTATCCTTACTCCTAGGTATGCATGTTTACTAGCAATAACATCAACAGGGAATTATCCAGCGTCATCCCACGGTACGTAAGGTCCAAGACGTCACTTCAACTGGCGTGTGCACTTCCGAATATTTACATGGGCTTATACACTTTACTGTATACAGCCTACAGGTCGTCACGCAATGCAGTAAATGTGAGACTTTGAATAAGCTCTTCACAAACGGACGTTACAAACACAAATACATCACAGATAAACGTCACAACAGTATAGATAAAGCGTTTTTCGTAATGACAGTATCAAATATTTTTGTAATGTTTGGCTTAAACATGTGGAACATTGCAACATGTAATTATTAACGAACACTAGCTTATGCTTATTGGCAGAGGTGGGCACTGCGCATCGTTACTAAAAAAGTAGTTCCGTTACTCGTTACTCCATTACTCATAAAATAAGTTGCGTTACTCGTTACTCCGTTACTTTGCGACAAATTTAACGGAAGTTACTTTAGTCCGTTACTCCGTTACTTAAGTTTAGCCCACACCCCGCTACGGGGGCAAAATCTGCTCCCCCCCAGATTTTCTCGATAACTCAAAAATTGTGTAAAATATCGACGTGAAACTTACAGTACCTTCAACACTGATTACGTCTTTCTACACAATTTTGATGAAATTGATGTAGCAATTTGGGAGATAATGACCTTTTAATGGCGTAATGTCATCGTTTTTGGTAGAAACCGATACATGTTTGACAAACCGTAGCAAATCAAGTTTTTAATGAAATTCTTAAAAAAACGTAAGTAACATTTTCTTAAAAATGTCTGTTTATGATTATATATTTTTTTTTACTCCTTAAAAATAAAAATTATTATCATTTCTTCGGCAATTTTGTTTTCATTAAACCAATTTTCGGGGAAGATATTGCAAAATGGAAAACATTGAGAGAAAAAGTATGGACAATACCCAAACAAAATTGAAAATAAATATCTTTATTTTAGACCGACTTATGGCTCACTAAGTATGAGTAACTCATGACGTTATTTCTTGTAGCTATGTGTCTTTACCTGTATTAACCAGATAGAGAGACATAAATGTCATCGCTGTATTTCTGAGACAGAACCGGTTGTATAACAATTTAATTTTATTTATATTTATCAATGTGAAATCTTGACCTCATATGACCTGACCTTGGCCTTATATGGTGTCGGGTTGTGAAAATGCTTGCTAATGCGTAATAACTGCTTTGACCTCTGGCAATATCTAGGGCATTTTGTGACGCTGATTTCAAATTTGGCATCCATTTTGCAAAATATGTTCCACTGGGGTCATTTTCTTACACAGGTCAACCGAGGTCACTGACCTAAGATGCCTAAGATGAGATTTGTTCGTAAGAGATCGCGTTTTAATATGCTACTTTATATTTTTATCCACTAGTGGTGTCCGTTTTTTCACACCGCCCAATTATCTCACAAATTAATGGAGTACGGAGTAACGGATTTGTATAAAGTAATGGAAGATACTAGGTCCGTTACATGTTTTGAAAAGTAACGAAATCGTTACTCCGTCACTGAAAAAGAAGTTCCGTTAGTAACGGAGTAACGGAATAACGGAAGTTGCCCACAACTGCTTATTGGGCATTACTCGGGTAGGCATTTCGTATGCGGACGTCACTCTTCTTTGGCTAAGCTGAAACAGGCCTCTGATAGCCTGCATGGCAACTGTATGTGTGTAAAAGCGGACCCATGCCCGCTTGCACACAGCAGTAGTCTGTGCAGCGCAGGTTACATAGTACAACAATCATGTGCAGCGAAGGTTACAACACAACAGTCACCGTTGCTGGTGCTTCACATACATAACGGCACCAATCTGCAGACCGTGAAACAAAAAACTCTAGATGTGTTGTTAAAGGAAAAAGTTCGCCTTGGATTGTTTTTTTTTACACAATTTGATTATATTTTCAAATACAACTTCTTTTCATAATGTCAAAAATAGCCATACATCGCGCCGATCGGAAGAAGGAACGCTAAATGATTAATCTTCATCAAAACTATATGCGTACTCTCCGCAACGTCAAACGTGGCTCAGCCAATCAGATTCGAATGTATAGTCGCGTAAGATTACTGTACAGCTCTGGCCAGGTGTGTGAGGCTCACAATAGCCTCTGCCCAGGCGTGTGAGGCCCACAATCCTTCGACAAAAAGTTAAATATATTTGGCTGGAGAGCCTTTCAGCCCAGAAAACTTGCAGTTAAGAGTTTTTCAACACGGGCTACAAAACTACTATCTCAGTTCAAAACCCATGTTGAAGGTGAACTATTTCCTTTAAGAAAATAGTTCACCTTGGAATTTGTATCTTCCAAACACGATTTCATTATGTTTTGAAATATAACGTTGTGTATTCTCAAAACAGTCATACGTCGTGCCGATTCAGGACAGAAGCACGTAAATCATTAATTTTATCAAAACGATATACATATTCTCTGAGACAGCTGGTACTAACGTCACGCGAAAGAACAAAAGGACTCAGCCAATCAGATTTGAAGGTAGTCGAAAGCTGCAAGCTGTTTGTTTGATTGTATAGCCTCTGCCCAGGTGTGCGTTATAGTGCCCTGGTATGTACATTCCTTTGCCAGCGCCGCATTTCCTGGCCAAAAAGTAAAATATTCGGCTGGAGCGTCTTTTCATGCAAAAAACTTGCAGACAGGGGTTTCCCAACACTGGCTACACAACTGCTATTTCATTTCAAAACCCCATGTTGAAGGTGAACTATTTCCTTTAACCCTCGCACCGACGGGGGTCTGAGCCAACTTCGAACGCGACGGGGGAGGGCGGATACGCCCCCCAGAAGATCTCCAAAACTACGCACGTAGCGAGAAGGGAAAACGGGTGAGTAAGGCCGTGACGAGTATAGCGAAAATACTTAGGTATTTTTTTGATCAGGTCAATATTGAGGTCACCAGAGGTTAAAAAAAGGTCAAATTTCCCATATTTCGAGAAATTGAGCACTGCTTCACATAATTCCGGGCTAGCTCAGTAACTACAATAGCTAGAGTCCGATAAAAGCACTGCATTGGCTCCTGTGAAACGACCCCTCTTTCGCCAATATGCTCCTCAGATTTTGAGACGGTTCAATATTTAAGGCTCCAGAGGTCAGCGAAGGTCAAAAGCGTAAATTTTACTAAACAGTTTGTGTTAATAACTTCTTCAAATTTTAAAGGTAAAGCAGTAATTTTGCACCATCATGTTCTCACTCAGGCGACGAACCATATATCTTTTTTATCTAGCTAGGCTCAATACTAAAAAAAATTGACCTGACCTGACCTGAGGTCATGTCAAGGTCAAGTCAAATTTTATGTCTAACGGTGAAAGTTGACAAGAGAAACAGAATGGTGAAAACCACAGTACTCTATCTTACGTAGAACATGAGTTATTGTACAAAAACATACTGACCTTTTGGACATTAGATTTGACCTTACGAGGTACGGAAGAAAATACAACTTGCATTCTTATTTTTTTGCTTCAGAATAGTGATAGGATGAAACTGACCACATTTAGTCAGGTTTTGTTTCGATTGGTGCGCATTTCATATTTTCTCCCATAGACTTATAATGGGAGGTCTCCAATTGACATGACTCAGGTCACGATTAAAAAATCAAGATATACGAACTGTAGTTCAGCCTTATTACACTGTGAGTTCAACCCTGTTTGTCCACACTGTGGTTCGGCAGATGTCAACGTTAAAAAACGTGACTTGAGGTCAGGTCATTTAATGTCACTGACAACGTGACGTGAAAGTTAGGGAAGTCAATTTTTTCGCGAAAGTGTGCGGAATTGATGCCGAAACGCCATACAAAATTTGGCGGCGCTACGCGACGCCGTTTTTCCGCTAGTCCGGAAAAACCTGTGGGGGGGGGCGGATATCCGCCCCCCCCGTCCGTGCGAGGGTTAAGCAATCGCTGTATGTATAATGAAGCATGCGCAAGGCGCATCGTGCACGGAACTGATGCTTGACACATCAGAATCGCTAGCTTGTCGGTTTGTCTTTCCCTGCTGCCTGGCCCTGAGCTGAGTTCAACAGAGCTGCTGCCTGAGCTGAGTTTAACAGAGCTCTGCTGAGCTTGAGTTTAACAGAGTGCTGCTGAGCTGAGTTTTTTAACAGAGCTGCTGCCTGAGCTTGATTTAACAGAGCTGCTGTTTCCTGAAGCTGAGTTTAACAGAGCCTGCCTGCGTGAGCTGAGTTTACACGGAGCTGCTGCCTGATCTGAGTTTAACAGAGCTGCGCCTGAGCTGAGTTTACAGAGCTGCTGCCTGCGCTGAGTTTAACAGAGCTGCTGCCTGAGCTGCCGTTAAGGCCGCTATTGTTGAGTCAGGCTGTGGAACCAGATTCAGTCCACTTTGAACCATCCGTGCAGACACTTAGGCACGGGGCCATCGGTCTGAAACTTGGCTCTGCCCAGCTCCTGCATAGTTCGGGCATCCACCACCAGAAGCGCCACCTGTCGATCTTCTCCGTTGGCCCAGAGAAGGGCCGAAAGCAGTACCCCGTCATCTTCCTCCTGGCAACAAACACATTTTGTGAGGACAACAGTATTCAGTTACCACGACAAACGCTGCGAAAATGGCTGCTACACACAAGGCATTCACCGGCGGGTTTATGCCAGGCTGAGCCTGGGTGCCCGCTGTTCAGCTGAGCGGCGCCACCGGGGGATAGAAGAGGCAGTCGCCCCCCCCCCCTGTCGTCGGGCAGGTCAAACATATATTGTTTCCCTGTCATTTAAGGAAGACCCTTCATGCTTCAAAGAGGCCCCATCTCGCAGGCTCCATCGCGGAGGTCACCGGGGCCCCTGGAAGTCAGAAGGGGTGAAGACCAGAGGAGGCGATCGGGAAGCCAGGGGGGATGTCAGAGGGGTGATATGCAGGTGAGAGGTGGGCCCCTGGAGACCATAGGTGACCTTTGGAAACCAGAAAGGCCCCTAAAAGCCAGAGGGGCTACTAGAAGCCAGGAGGCCCTTTGGAGGTCAGAGGGTCTCCCTTGAGGCCAGGGGCCACTGTAGGCCAGAGGGGTCCTATGGAGGTCAGATATGCTCCTCAAGTCCAGAAGCGGCCCTCTGGAAGCCACATGGGGAGGTGAGAGGAACCCTATGGAGATCAAAGGCCCCTTCTCAAAAGGAAACACCCTCTCAAAATAGAGGCCCCCTGAATTACGCACACGCACACTCGCACACACGCACACCCGCACACCCGCACACACGCACACGCACACGCACACGCACACACGCACACACGCACACACGCACACACGCACACACGCACACACGCACACACGCACACACGCACACACACAGCGGGCCAGGGGCGGAGAAGACTGTAAAAGTCTCACCTGAGCGTCGGGTCGGGGTACGAAGATGGGCTCGGAGGGGTAGGCGTTCTCTTCACTCCATGTCAGCGCCTGGTGCGTCTCCGTGTCGACCTTAATCAGCTGTCAACGGTTCAAACGGTCTGCACAGTCAGACGACTGAGCCCTGTCGGCCAACCGCCACCATCTCACGAACAACCAGGTTCTCAGTAGCGTAACCAAATGAACGTAAGCCACCGTACCCGTCTGCAATGGATGTACACTGTACAGTTGCCGACAAAAATATCGCAACCCCCTGGCTGGATTCAGCGTAAGGAATGGTCCAGTTACACTGGACTGTTAGACTATGCCGCTTAACTCCCCCTGTACTGATAGGCTGTGCCGCGCAACACCTCTGGCCGCTCAGCCCGGACGTTTTAGGCTGTGTTCTGACCCGTCAATTCTTGCGGGGATTCCGGGAATCGGTAGAAAAGAACTTTCTGCCGAATTCCGTAGCAAAGAGTTACCCGGAATTCTAATGTATGATTACTTTGTCGAACTGCGGTAGAGTAAAATAACCGCCGGAGATTCCAGGGATTCCCGCAGGAACCATGACGGTCAGAACACAGCCTTAAACGCCTCCACGTCACGCTATAAGCTACGTTTATGTTGCGTAGTTGTTAAGGTTGACCTGACCCTCTGACGTATATCTGTATGACAAAGGCCCAACCAGCAGGAGGGTCGCCGTGGCCTATGGAAGGGAGAGAACAGGCAATCACGGAGTCGGTATGTGTGTCTGAAGCTGTCCCAGAATAGGTACAGGCAGCACTGCAGCAAATAATTTTCATTGAGTGTTTTCATGAGTCAAAACACGATATTATAGAGAGATACACAATACGAAGAAAGATAGAGAGAGACAGCGAGACAGCGGACAGAGACAGGTGCGTAGGAACTCATTTTGAAGATTGGGGGGGGGGGGGCTAAAGGGCATTTTGAAGTCGATTCTTTCCATTCAACGTCCATAGGCGTTAATGTTAAAATTCCGAAAATGTTGGGGAAGTTGCCCCTCCCCCTGCCCCCCGGCTCCTACGCCTATGGACAGAGGGAGACAGAGAGAGACAGAGAGACAGAAGACAGATCGAGAGGACAGATCGAGAGGAGACAGAGAGAGACAGAGAGAACAGAGATCGAGAGATCGAGAGATCGAGGAGATTCGAGAGATCGAGATATCGAGAGATCGAGAGATCGAGAGGATTCGAGATATCGAGAGAGAGAGAGAGAGAGAGAGAGAGAGAGAGAGAGAGAGAGAGAGAGAGAGAGAGGAGAGAGAAGAGAGAGAGATGAGAGAGAGAGAGAGAGAGAGAGAGAGATGAGAGAGAGAGAGAGAGAGAGAGAGAGAGAGAGAGAAGAGATGAGAAGAAGAGAGAGAGAGAGAGAGAGAGAGAGAGAGAGAGAGAGAGAGGAGAGAGAGAGAGGAGAGAGAGAGAGAGAGAGAGAGAGAGAAGAGAGAGGATGAGAAGAGAGAGAAGAGAGAGAGAGAGAAGAGAGAGAGAGAGAGGAGAGAGAGAGAGAGAGAGAGAGAGAGAGAGAGAGAGAGAAGAAGAGAGGAAGAGAGAGAGAGAGAGAGAGAGAAGAGAGATGAGGAGAGATGAGAGAGAGGAGAGAGAGAGAGTGAGAGAGAGAGAGAGAGAGAGAGAGAGAGAGAGAGAGGAGAGAGAGATCGAAAGAGAGAGAGAGAGAGAGAGAGAGAGAGAGAGAGAGAGAGAGAGAGAGAGAGAGAGAGAGAGAGAGAGAGAGAGATACTCTTCAAATAGTAAAGTTGATGCCCTTGTGATTCTGCTCAGTGCTCTGACACCATTCTATATGTGTCCGGACAACGTTACTATTCTGGCCGAGATAGACAGACTCAATCAGTTTTAACATGTCACGCTACACCACAATAAAAACCAGAAACTCGCATGAGCCCGGTTTCAGCATCTCACCTTTCCTGGGTTATCGCCATCAACATCGGAAGATATGGCGTAGAAGTAGCGGTACTTGGTGCCGTTGTGTCTATCGTAGTTGATGCGCGGCGTCTCGGTGCCGATGTCGCAGAGCAGCTCTGGTGTCAGGTGGAGGGCGCCGTCCGGCCGGCGGCGCGCCGTGGCCGTGGTGCCGGTCAAGGTCACGAGGTCAGCGCTAGGGTCCAGGTCAGCGTCTGGCGCCCAGCGGCAGTACGAAGCGGGTCGGTCGGCCGCGGAACATGTCGGCATAGTGGGGGTTTGTCTGCGCTGCCTGCCGAGCAGAGGTGATAATAGCTTTTAGGCGACGTCAAAATCGACTCTGAAACAGCCTGCACAACGGCCGGCGAGGCATCAGAATCATCGAAAATCATGCATCAGAAGCTGACGAGGAACGTAGCTCGGAAGGATTTCGTCAAACAAACGTTTAGTATCAGCAAGAGTTCAAAAGTTTCCGCCGCTATATGCACGGTTTCGTTATTGTGTGCTCTTCCGTTTGTTGTTTTAGCCTGGTTTGTGTTGAGGGACGTGCGTTGTAGGTATGTACGGAGCTGAATTGAGTTGCCCGGCGACGGCTGGACGACTGTACTCGTAAGACGGAAGCGTCGTTGCAAACACGACACATGAACAAGAACGGATGTATACACTATACAGACACATGAGCAAACACGACACATGAACAAGAACGGATGTATACACTATACACTATACACTATACTAGATGCTCAAAATCAAAGCTTAAACTATCAAACACAACCATTTTACAACGTACAGTGTAGTGTAAATGTTCTGTCCACTTCATCGACACCACCCGCTGGCGATGCGCAGGGTGAGTAAAATCCTTCGTGAATATGGCTAGTAGCAGTCCTTTCAGTGCACTATTCGAATACACCCTCCATTTCTCTGGGGCGATGCTTGTTTTCGTCTGCCGGAAGCTAGAGTAGAAAGTATTCTTAAAAAGCTTTGGTTCAGCACACCCGTTTAGTTAAATGTCAACATTGTCCATTGGCAGTGAAAACTGAAAACTAATGAAACTATTGATGCCCTCATTGCAGTCACCCCTGATACCGGTGGCGAGGACTAAAGTATTTGTATTGGATTCCACTGCGTGCAGCACCGACAGAGACAGAGACAGAGGTGGAATCGATGAAGTGGACAGAACATTTTCACTACACTATAACCAACAATATTTAAGAGAATCGCCAAGCCAAAGTGTTTTAACACTCCTTCATAAGAACGCCAAGGTCTCACCTTCATTGCCTCGACATACATGCAGTCGAGCATCTGAGCGTTCTCGTAGGAGCAGAGGTCCACCACCAGGTGGCCGTCCTCCTCGTACGCGTTAATCGTGTGTAGGAAGAACAGCGGCGCCGTCTGGTACCGGACATCCGTGGCAGTGTTGGTCTGTCGGTCTATCACGATAAACCGCGTCTGTTGGCAAACCACGACCTACCTGTCGGTGTATCACGATAAACCTGTCTGTTGGCAAACCACGGTCAAATACAATACCAGTGTAGCAATGAAGCATGCATGTGAAATAATGCATTAGACACGTTAAAGCGCATAACGGCGAAAGAGGCGTATTTTATATAAATATGCATATTTGCACGACAAGCCTTGTTATCGAAACTAACCGTGTGACAGGTGTTGCACCTCATAGCCATAACCCCAGATCGAGGAGCGGGGCCGGGCTCTGTGTTTTGACCGGTCAGCGAACCATCGATAGGGTCTGACACATTTCATTCTATCCCGACAATGACTTTTTTTACAGTACACATATGAGTCATTTATTGAATAAAAAAATCACGATTTAATATGTACAATAATGATAACACAACTAAGCCAATAAGACGCCTTCAACGGCAAAGGATG
>VOPJ01010595.1:0-49616 GCA_014673585.1 Semibalanus balanoides
GGGAAGTGGAAAGTGTCTCAAACCTTTTTCAAATTTTAACATTGGGCCTGTGTATCACATGGTAATGGTAAGAACTGCCTCTAGGATTCTGGCATCCTTCCAGTTACCTAACATTTAATGTAGTGACATCACTGAATACAGTTTAGATAGGTAGGGTAGATAGATGTAAAGCCAGACATGTTCTAACACCAGACTTGTGGTACTTGTGAGTTGTGATGCAGGTAGCCGGTAGGTGATACTGATGCACTAGCACTGCATTGCCAATAGCATAAAGTCAGCCATCAGGATGCATCTAGGGTTATAGTTGTTTATGCTAAATACTCTAATAGTGATAGGCTACACCTTGACCTTATAGCCAGCAGACACAAAAAACAACAACAAAGGAACCCAGCATTGACAACATAAAAGCAAAAACCATGAGTTCCCTTTTCTACTGTTCATTCACTTGATAGGTGCTGTTCATTCACTTGGGAGGAGCCAAACAAGAAGTACCTTTAAGGCTATACCCATGGCCTCAAAAGCGGGGGAGGGGTCCCTAACTATGGCCAAATGGGACGGGTCCCCCACCACAATAAACAGGGCCGCATCCCCTACAATTTTATTTTAACCTTATGCTTATGGGCGTTGCATGGAAATAATCAATCCAATTTCAGAATATCTACGTCCCCCCAACTCTCGGTTCGTGGCGACACCCCTGCCTATACCTAAATGCAAACTTGAACTAATTTTATTTCATCGTAGACTGAGACGAATCACGTGAGACACTTTTATCCAGCTTGAGCCACTCGAGGAGAAAATATGATGCACCTACCAGTCACAAAAAATATTACCGCAGCTGCAACGACGGACTGCGGATGCAAACTAATCCGAGAATGAACGACACTCCAACTCCAACTCTCCCAAAAATCCCCTCTGACCTGAACTTGAACTCGCCCCTCCAACACAAACAACAAAAACGAAAACAACACGTAACATAACTCCGATGACGAAATGTGACGCATGTGACGAGCCTGACGAGCGCACCGACAGCATTTCCAGCCGGTGGTGAACACTTCTTTCGGACGCACAGCGTTAGTCGAAAAGGGCTTTGTGTTTGTTAATACTAACCAGCGAAAATACTTTCTTTCTATTGGTCTTCTTTCGCTCATGCCCTTCGGACGCTTGGAGTTAGGAGTTTAGCGGAGTGAGCGGAGTTTGGGATTGGATAATTTTGGGAAGAGTTGGAGGTTCTAATACTAATTGCTTGTATTTGTGAGCTTCAATACAAAATTGAATGACAGCAAGTTCTGCTCAAGACTGCTGATGAAAGGAATCTTCTAGTTCTTGTGAGTTGTGATGGTACAGTAAATTCCACGAGTCCAGAGAAATCCTATCACAATCGAGGAAAGCTGGGGATGTTTCACCGTTAGTCCACCGCAGCCTTAGGTAGGTTTGTTCCAGCGTCAAAGGTTTTTAATTGATGGGGTTTACTGTTTTGTTTTGATAGTGGATGTTTATTGAAGAGTCTTTGATAGATCAAGGTGATGGACAAGTCACAAAAGTGGCATATGAGTTTAAAGGAAATAGTTCACCTTGGATTTTGTCAAACATGATTTTATTATATTTTGAAAACAATTTCTTTTCAATATGTCAAAAATAGCCATATATCGTGCCGATTCAGGACAGAAGGACATGCATTATTAACTTTGTCAAACTATATGCGTGCTCTGCAACATCAAACAAAAGAATCAAATGGCTCAGCCAATCAGATTTGAAAGTAGTCACATAAGATTACTTATAGCACTTGCCCAGGAGTGTCTAAGGCCTACATTCTTGTCATTCTTTATGTAAGGCCCACATTCCTTTGCCAAAAAGTCAAATAGATTTGGCTGTAGAGCCTTTTCTGCCAAGAAAACTTGCAGGAAGGGGTTTTTCAACATGGGCTACAAAACTGCCATCTCAGTTCAAAACCCATGTTGAAGGTGAACGATTTCCTTTAAGTTGACCATCCTCAGGCTAACTCTTGAATCCAGAGTAACCACCTGAGCCATCATGCTGTGGCCGACTGGAACAATCTTCCCTCCTGGCCCCCTGGGTCATGGAAGCCGATTCTATCAACGGTTTCAAGGGCAGCATCAACAAGCACTGGTCAGAGCTTATGTGCCTGGCTTTGACCTCCACTTAGTTAAGTCATCAGATTCAATAGAAGTAGAACTTGATGAGCCCGAGCAAACCAGGCACCCAGTGTGTCTCTCATAGACTCAGATCTTCTAAGGTATTCTAAGGTATGAGCCATGAGGTCAGGCTAAAAATTACTGGTTGCTGTAAGGTATTCCTGTTGCCATGTAATTTTAACTTAGATAAGCTTAATGTTTACGTAGCCTTCATAGAAGTTTAACAGAAGCTTTGTGCACAGTGCACATATTTTGTTTTTGTTGCCACTTGCCATGACAAGGGAGCTATTAATGCATTATAAATATAATAATTTTGGGACCAAACCAACATGCTTTCACATTTGGAGTAGGACCTCCTGGTGATTTTGAAGCAATTTCCCAAAGATTTTCCTCTCAAATATATAATTTTGTTTAGTTTGACCTGTTTAGTTTGAGTAAGCCCTGTTAGTTTGACCAGCCAGCCCTGTAAAGTTTTAGAGCCATAATACCGGAAGCACATATCCCAACACCTTGAAAATTAAATGAATCTTGATCTCAAACACCAGCATGCGTTCCATGAAAGAAAATCGTGTCAAACTAAAACTTGCTTGAGGCTCTTCGAAGACGTGGACAAGATCACTTAGATGAGGGAAATGCACTAGATGTTGCCTATTTAGATTACCAGGAAAGCTTTTGACACTGTGCAGACTGTGCAGAAAGCTTTGACACCGCACAGAAGACTAGGAAGGAAGCTTAGTGCATAATGAATTCAAGTCAAAGGGTCAACTTAATTGGGTTTGTGACTTCTTTGCAAGACCGCTGTCAGCAGGTTGCCATCGGAAACAGCCTTCTCAAGCATGCAAAACCGTCAGCAGTGGGGTCCCCCAGGGTTCTGTGTTTGGGCCCAACATTATTCATCCTCTATGTTGAACGAACTACCGTCATGTAAACAAGCAAACATGAAAATTGTTTGCAGATGACTCAAAATTGTACCGCTACGATTACAAACAATAGTGTTGATTACCCTGGCTCTACAAGATGAATCTTGCACCACACTGGGCAACTGGTCTAGGAAGTGGCTCCTCAAATTTAATGTTGCCAAGGTGCAAGATTAATGCACTGCGGTTCATCTAATGCACATAACGATTAACCCACATGAGGAAGCAAACAACGAGATGCACTGGAGGAAACCACACTTGAACGTGAAACCTTGGGGGTAGAATATTACAAATTACACTAGGCAACCAAGCACGCCACTTTTGGCGGCAAACAAAGGCAATGTCCTCACTGAGACTTTTTAAGGATGGCCTTCAGCAGCCTTAATCAGTCCACTTCAAGGATTATATACAACTTATTGTGCGCCCACACCTAGATACTGCCTGTCAAGCCGTCGACCATTTATGGACAAGAAATTTCAGAGCCCTGCGAATAAAGTACAACGCGAGCGACTAAACTTGTGCGTGAGATAGGCACCTACCGTATCCAGAACGTCTGAACAATACTGGATCCCGAGTATGGAAGATCGAGCTAGAGAGGAGACCTGCATCGAGACATAAAATATTTGACTGAAAGTTGCTGTCGATCTTCCAAAAACCAGTTGTTTCGAAAAGAAACGTTAGATGACGAACCCGAGGGCACCATCTCAAGTAAGAAGAGAAGATCCACCAACCACTACGAGCCAAGTTCCTTTGCCAACAGAGTGGTGGAACCCGTTGAATGGAGCTGCCCAAGAAGAGGTTGTGTCAGCAAACATCCACCAACAAGCTTCAAGAATCGGCTTGACCGACATCAGGACAATGAAAAACTCACTGATCAAGACGGCCTAAATAAATCAAGAGACACTGAATAGACCTTGTCTAAACCCAGCCACAGCCAAAACCTAAACAAACCTAACTTAAACCTAAAAATATTGTTTTGATATAATATGGCTTAATCTTGCCCTCAAGGATTAACGACAATGGAAAAAATATACCATTTTTGAATCATCATCTTAAGTTTTTAACAAACCTTTGAATGGTAACTCAAACTGGGGCTCCTGGCCTGTTTTTCTATTTCAATGTGATGACTGGGTTTGCATTAGGTTAAAGCTAGCGGTTGCTAATATCTTTGTTATTTCTTGTGTTGAAGTCTTTCCATTTGTGTGTTTCTTTGTGGTTCTCAGCATGGGTGTAATTTCAATGCAAAGGGGGGTTGTAGCTGCAACCCCAACTATTTTGGAATTTAACACTACGCCTATGACAAGATGTGGTACAAATGGGCTCTTAACAACTATGATAATGATGATGATGATTGGGTTTTAGGGCGGACTGACAGCGAAGGTCACATGCCGCCCATCTTAACAACTAGGTGCAACCCCAATGATTTTCAAAAAGTTATGTTGCTGGTTCTCAGCAATTTGTGTCCCCTCCATGGTCCACACCATTATATAAGCGTTTGACTTCTCCTGTTGGTAGGGGATCAGCTGGCTGGTGATTGAATGTGTGACACAAAATAAAGAATGATTGCTTGCTTGAGACTTTATCTACCTCATATCTGAGGTTGAAGTGCTTTTATCATTATGTTCATTTATCTGTCCTATAAAGTTTTTTCCTTTTCATTACACCCATAGAACCTTTATGCCCCACAGGTAACAGGCAAATCTTTGCAAGGTGTAGGCATGTTTACCATGCTTGAATCGATCTGGTGGGCAATATGCATAGTAAGTTGAATTCTCTGATCCACAAGTTCAAGATTCTTCCTGCCAGAACAAGAAAAGGTGATGCATTTTTGCAAGACTGATAATGTAGACTATGGAAGTCTTGAAGCTCAAATAAGTTTTTGGTTAACCTTCAGAGAAAGAGAGCAAACATGACATCTGGCAAGTTTCGACTTATCCAGGCTATAAACTTAGTATGGCTATGATCTCAGTTATTTGACATCGTCACCTTCAGAGAGAAAGGACCAGACAGAAACCTAATGGGAGAAACACGTGAAACAAAGCCGATAAATGACAAGGGAATACCACTAGCCCTGATGCACTTGTAGTTTGATTCAGAGATCCACACATAAATCCTGTGTTCATCTGCTTGCAACAGATACAATCACAGTGCTTTGTGGGTTCACCCCGAACAGTTTTGAACCATCAAGAGATGTAGCTCGATCGACGAGCCCGAAACCAGCTGGCAGTATTTGCCATTCGGCCTCTATGATTGACATTGCCGATGTAGCAGTTATTACTGGACACTGGTCATCCCCAGGAAGATACTTTTCTCGATTTTGATGTCATCTAGAAGGCTCACGAGCTGCTCGCCCGTTCTGGCAGAGATGATGACCTGATGCATGTTTCGAAATTATAATTCCTCTTGAAGACCTTTTTCGGGCCGGGTCACTGTGCTGCGTACGTTTTTTTTGCGAGGTGAACACTGACCGTGAACACCCACCAGATTTAGACTGGCTTCTGGAGTAATGTGTGCCGTACTTTCGTCGCTTCGATGGATGTGGGCCACGCTTACTCTTCGAGAAGATTTGCAGGATGCTGACACACCTTGGCATCTACCGTTGGGAATTGGGATACTATGCGCCAGGCGAGTCCCGCTATGTCATTCTGAGTAGGAGTACCATTAGACCCGCTACACCGTGCGATGATGGCGTAGTGACTACAATGGCTGCCGACTACAGCGTTCAACAGACTGCAAAGACCGGCTCTCCGGGTCTAGTCTAAGGGAATAAGAGTGACGTCGACAAGGTGGAGGATCCGGATAGCTCAGTCGAAAGAGCCTCGGGCTCGGAACTATGGGTTCCGGATTCGATTCTTGCTACAGGCGAAGTCTTCCGGTCTCCCTACTTGAGTCGGCGTCAGAGACCCCGACGATGCATGGCTACGGTCGGAAGGCCATCGTTCGGCCGTATTGTCGCAAAACGTCAATACCCCTTCGACGTGGACGTGGTACCACCATCGATTTACCGATATTTCTGAGATTGGTCTAAGTAGTTGTTTGGCTGAAGTTACAGAGCGTCCGTCAAGATATGACCGGAACATTTACGTTCACTGCATACTCGCGGAAGGATCGACGCCACTCGGGAGTGTGTTGACAGACGCCATTGTCGTTTTTGGACGATTACTAACGTGAGGCTCAGGGTTCGCTGCTGCTTTTTTAAACGTTATACGTTGTCTGACCTGACGCCATCGCGAAATAGGCAAACTGGTTCCTCAAAGCCGAAGGCAAACCGGTTCCTCCTCAAAGCCGATCCACTGGGCGGTGTGGATTCTCGTGCTTGCATGTTGAGATCCCCCGACAACGTCGGCGCTGCACATGCACATTTATGGCTTGCTCATTCTTTCTCGCATTCCACCTCTTCACCTTCTGAAATGTCTTCCTTGTCAGTCTTTATCTACGCGATGCTCAGGCTTTGCAAACAAGCCTTGTCAGGTTGTAACAGTTGCGTTGTCCGCGTCCCACCTGACGGCATTGACGGCCGCGTCCCGCCTGCGAAACCTGTTATCTTGATACAACGACCGGCCACGGGCCACAGACGGCCAGACAGCACCGACCAAGGTGGCGGTGACAGTCGGGGAGAAGGCCAACCTCTTCTGCCAAACGTACGCCGGCATGTCGAGACTGCCAAAGCAGAAGAGGGAGAACCACACCATCCGACCCAGTGCACGGCAGGCCGACAAGAACTGCAGATGGGGCGGCTCCAAACAGGGCATCTGCTCCCCGCTCTCCTACCGTGAGCTGCGCCACGCCCTGTCGAAGCTGAAGACGGGGAAAAGCCCTGTTCCGGACATGTTCACCAACGACATGTTCCCGTCAACGGAGCGCTACCGACGAAAGGAAGCTGCTACGTATCGTGAAGCGGAGTTGGGTGGAAGGCGTGGTTCCCGCGAGCTGGCGCACGGCTGAGATCGTCGCCATACCAAAGAAGCCCTCCCCAGCAGCTATCGCCCGATCAGCCTGCTTAACACCGTGAGCAGGCTCGCCGAGAGACTAGTGCAGAACTGACTCCAACACTGGCCCGAACGACACAAGAAGCTGAACCCCAACCAGGCTGGTTTCTGCAAGATACACTGCGCCGCTGACCAACTCTTCCGAGTCACCCAGACCATCTTCGACGCCTTCGAGCAGCCAATATACCATCGAGCCATCCTAGTGCTGCTCGACTTCGCCAAGGCCTACGATCGGGTGTTGTAGGACGGCTTATACCACAAGATGCATACGATTTGGATATACGGATGCGTCACGCGGTGGGGGAAGGCTCTCGTCACGGATAGACGAACTCGCCTCAGGTGTGGGAGTGCACGCTCGACGTAAGGCGTCTTTCAAGAAGGTCTCCCTCAAGGCTGCGTGATGACACCACTGATGTGGCTGATCTACTGCAACGACCTAGACGAAGACCTGGGTGAAGAGGTCACGCGCTCCCTTTACGCCGGCGACACTGCTCTCTTGGCTACGGACCGCTCGCTCCAGGCGCGTGCATAGCGGCTCCTGGCTAGCCTTGACAGCGTTGTCCGCTGGCTGAAGGGGTGGAAAGTCGAGGCAAGCCCGAGCAAAGGCGTCTACGCGACGTTATCGCTGGACGCCAAGGAGTTGAACGGGAAGGTCGTGCCGATCATGACCTTCAAAGGCGCCCAACTCACCGACGAGAAACTTATGACCTTCCTGGGCTTGACCCTCGACAGCCAGCTCACCTTCACCAGGCACATCGACGAGATCAAGAAGAGGATGTCGTAACGTCGACCCTGCCTGGCGGCCCTGGTGGGCAGGTCGTACGGAAGCGACTTATCAGTGCTGCGGACGGCCTACATGGCCTACATCCGGAGCGCTGCTGACTACGGCGTGGCTTTCTAATCCATGCACGCCGCGCCTTCTGTGCGGGCCCGGCTCGAGGCGGAACAGCACAAGTGCGCCAGGGAGGTAACGGGCTGTATCTGCCTTACCAATAAGGACGCTCTCATTTTCGGAGCTGGACTGACCCCACCTGCGGTGAGGGAGAGAGAGAGAGAGACCTGTCCGCCCTCGAATCGAGCACAGAGTCCGAAAAGCTTGGGTGCGTGCCTGCGAAGAGGCCTCAGACAGCGGAGAACTACCTCCTGACCCCCCGACGAAGACACGGCTCTTCCTAACAAGCCCTGCTTCCGTTGGGTCAGCCAGTGGATGGTCGACCAAGCCGACCTGACCGACCTGCCACGGGAATCACTGGCGCTGGTGCCGGAACAGCCGCCGTGGACTGCCCGTAGAGACGCGGTGTCATTCCAGCTCTCACTCCCGTGTGCCATCAGGCGGAAGGACCCGCCCGCTGTCAGAAAAGCCGCCACCCTGGAGGTCATCGCAACCTTCAACCCCGATTGTACCATTTGGTCGGACAGTTCCGCCAATTCTGGCACAAGGGACGGAGGATGGGCGCCATATAACTACTTTGTTGCGGCGCCCTAAAGCCCCAATCATCATCATCACAAGGGACGGAGGGGGCGGCGCACTACTCCAGTTGCACAGCGAGGCCCGCGAGCTGGAGAGACTGGAGACGGCGGGCAGTCTGCTGTATTGTATTGTATTGTATTAAACAATTAAAACACTCTCCATTGTAAAATGGCTATTCGATGTCGGGTCAGGGTTAAGAAGATAGATATGTTAATAAGACACTCGGTAACACATACATAATAAGGATCAAAATGAATATAAAAAGAACACTAGGCTATATAAAACAAACCATAAGGAACACGCCACACACACACACGTGCACCGCAGTCCATACACTCATCATCCCCAGCTCACACAACTAAAAGCTCTGATACGGCGCGCTTAAAAACTCCAGGGATGATTACGCGAATCTCCCAGCGGGAGGCGGTTGTACAGTTGTGGCCGACAGAAAAGGAAGGCGCCCGCCCTGCCCGCCTCGGTTCTCGCACTAGCGGCCGAGAGCCAGATCTGCGTCCTGCCGGTGGTTCGAGAGCGAAGAAGAGAGTTATTGACCTGAAGCTGGAGGAAAGAGCCACTGCTCTTCCGGTGCAGCGAAATTTTTGTGCAAAAAAATTTAAATTAGTTGAAGTTCGTACAACTGGCGGCGGTAGCCAGCCTAGTTCAATCCGTCACGTCCGATACTGTGGTCAAATTTGCGTCGGCACAGAGACAACGCGCAGAGCAAAATTCAAAGATCTTTTGGAGGCGCTGTATGTTTTCTCCTGACTCCGGTTTCCAAAGACAGCAAGAAATATCTTGACGTGCGAAGAGGACCAAGGCATTACCAGGTGGGCAGTAGGTCCAGGCGGGATCTGATGACGCACCGTGGGACAGGCCAATGAGGATACCGTTGCCATTTTGGACCAGAGCAGAACACGTGAGGGTCCCAGGTGAGGTGGCTTTTGTCGAACACTACGCCAAGGTTTCCTCACCGTAGGGCCCTCACATTCAAATCCTCGCGAAATGGAATGGAAGAATCGGGGCTAGACCACGACAGTTCTGACGGGAGCCAAATACAATGAGTTCGGATTTACCGGTTTGACCTTTCAAACCGGTGGGAGTGCGAACCAGGCATCCAAAGAAGTCCAACCTGTTCCTGGTAGCAATGAGCTGAGGGAGGGCTTTTTGCCAGAGAGTAGAATTTGGGGTGTCCCGTCAGCAATGAATCACACGGCGCTCAGGGGCAAAGAGGGGGAGGTCCGTTGGCAAAAATTCTGGAAAAGGACGCCAGGGCCAAGTGAATGGAACCTTGGAAAACAACCGATAGTTGGGGAGAAGGACGGGAAAGGAGTCCGGTTTCCGCCCGTCAGTTGTACAAACAGATAGAGTATGGCCCACGGAGGTAAGAGGAAAACCAGGTCGGATAAAATTACAATAGGCTGTGAAGTTGGAAAAGGAGCTTTGAGTGGTCGATCACCGTCAAAGACATTTGGAAAGGTCGAGAAGACAGAGAAGAGTGAGTTTCCTGGCGGTCAGCTGGCAGAAAGGAATGTGATCGGATACTGTGACAAGCGCGGTTTCTGGTGGATAGGCCGGAGCGGAAACCGTGCTGGGATGGATAAAAGATGGTTGGTAGACATATAGGAAGTTATATGCTGCTGCCTTGAACAAACTTCTCCACAAGCTTGGCGAAGGCAGGGATGATGGAGATGGGCACGAAATTGGAATGCTTTCAGAAGGGCTGCCCGGATTTGTGGATAGGTGAACGATGGAATCGCTTCCAGAGCGGGAAATTCACAGTTTGTGAGACAGGTGGTTGACAAAGTATAGAGGAGAAAACGTGACCAAATGATATCAAAACACATCCTGAGAATCCGGGAGCTGACACCGTCAGAGTCAGTGCTGAAAGAGTTTTCCATAGAAAGAGAACAGGATCGGAGAGACGAAGTGAGTAGGTTGCAGTGAAAAAAGGCCACAGGCACCCCACCCCTGGGTTAGCCTGCAGGGAACATGAAGGGGCTCCCCCCTGGCTCGGACCTCACCTGCGACTCGAGGACCCACCCCTATATACAAGTAGTCGTTCAGCTCACGTTAGGGTGGGCCTCAGGCGCAACTCGCGAAGTGGAACCTCTTGCCCTCGATCACCTGTCGCACGTTGCGAAAGAATGGAGGGCGGACCCGCCTCCTCACCCGGCTGGCAATGTCGCACTCTCACATCTCGTCGGATGGCCGATTTCACTTGTTTATCCAGGTGAGGAAAGGCCGGCCCTCTCGGGCAAGAAGTCCACGGCGCTGCGCCATGAGCCGCAGGGTGGCGTCCGAGGCAGGAGGGGCCGAAGGGTTGTAAATTTTGAGGCGCTGTAAAGGTGGGGCTCTCTTGAGGCGCTAAAAAGCATGAGGTGGGGCTCTCAGCGATGCTGTCCGCTTTCATAGCTTGCAATCGCTGCCTTAGGAGAGCAAGTGCAACATCCGTATCGTCATGCTGTGTACCGCCGGTCTATTATGTATCTTCCTTTTTTAGTTTCTAAAACTCATCTAATCTCACTTCTGTGTACATGAAGGACTGATACAATCATACAAGCGAACAACATATCTACGGTACCACATGTTCGCTGACATCAGTCCTTAATGCACACAGAAGTGAAATTAGATGAGTTTTAGAAATTAAAATAGGGAAGATACATAAAAGACCGACTGTACGGACTCCCTCTCCGGCCAACAACTGCTACATCGTGGCCCGGACGCCCAGCAGACGTGCCTCGCTGAGCGCGTCTGGTCAGCAATGTATGCCTTGGTGGCTCAAGGCATGTCCATCATAATGCATGTGTCCCAGGACACGCCGACATCGTCGGAAACGAGACAACCGACGCGTTGGCGAGCCGCGCTGCGGCTGAATGCGCGCAGATGGAGGTCCCCATCGACCTGGACAGCGCCTTGACCGCTATACGGCAGCGTACCAGAGATGCTGAGCGCCACCCCCACCCACGGCCGACATCGAACGAACCGAGAGGGGCTCTCGCACTGGGAGCAAGTGACCCTGTCCCAGCTGCGGACTGGCTGCTGCCCTCTGACGAGGGCGACCCTCTACCGACCGGACCCGCTCTACTGGGAGTGCGGAGTTGAGGACACCAAGCACCTCCTCACCGAGTCCCAGCGTACTCTTCGACGAGACGCCGGCTCGTGGGGGCGGAAGGGGGGGGGGCCTCTGGCACAAGGGTGTAGCTTCTCCAGAAAAGTTGGTTGGCTGAACTTGATGAAATTGCTTAAAGTACCATTAAAATCCACAAAATACAGATTTACTCCCGGATTTCACACACTTCCTCGTCAAAGGGGGGGGGGGGTGTTGAAGCCCTAGTTGGGGGAGGTAAAGACACAGTTCGGGGCTGAAGCATCCTAGCTGAATAGAATCATACAGTCTGTCTCTGTCTTCCCTCGACGAGGTTCTCTCCGAGTCGGCCGGCTAGATTATCGACTACCTGCGGCTAGTGGGACCATTGTCCTAGGATTGTTTTAAAGCCAGGGTGCAGAGTGGAAAATTCAGACTGAAAATCAGGAAAAAGAGTGGAAATTCTACCTAAAAAAAGCCTTTTTCAAGAATTTACCCATTTTGCTATTAAACAAAACTTGATCAATTGTCTGGCTTTTTGCATATTAAAATAAATAAGTAAAAAAAATATATATTAAAAGTGAAAAAGAGTGGAAAATAGCCCTTCCAATTGGGCCAAAGGAGTTAAAAATTATGTCTTGAAGGATGTCGCCTTACACCCAAAATTTCCAATCCTAGGACACTGAGTGGGACGGTCAGAGCCCACGCTAGACCAGCCCCCGCCTGACGCGTCCGCGTTACTTGCAAGACAAAAGAAAGGATTCCTGCGTCTATGAAGCGCGCTCTATGCCACCTGGCACCTACTGAATGCTTAGGGATTTCCGGCTTAGTGCCTTAGCCCGCGCACTGCAGGGGGTTCGCGCCGAACACGAACTGCATGGGGGTTGATTTCCGCCACCCCCGTGAGATCTCGAAAACTACGCAACGTAGCGACAAGCGAACAACGGCATTAGATAGCTTGAGACAAGCTCTATCGAAATTATATCAGTCTCTTCTTAGATCAGGTCAAAATTGAGATCACCAGTGGTCATCAAAGGTCAGATTTTCCGGTTTTAGGACTTTGCTCCAGAAACTCCCAAATATCTCGGAAGCTATGCTAGCTAGGAGCAAACGGAAAGGGAACTAATCGAAAGCTTTTGAAAAATTAAACTAACTATATATTCTCAGATTTTAGATAAAGTCAATAACTCAATAGTATAGGCTCCAGAGGTCAAAGAAGGTAAAAAGGGCTATTTCAAGCAAAGCTGTTTTTCGTGAATGGCATTTCACCTAACAAAGCTAGGAAAACAATTTTGACGCCATCGTGTTTGTCTCGTCAAGGCGCTCTGAATAGTATGAACCGTGACCTGTTAAGGTCAACTGATAAATTTGACCTCAGGTCAAGGTCATTTGATGACCCAGGTAGGTCATGTTGCATATGGGGCGACGCAGCTCGACGAAACGAGCATATTGGTGTCATTCGATCGTCTATATCTTCATTCTATCAATATTTATTAGCAAAACAATACTGATAATCTCAAATGACCTCAGATGACCTTGCAGAGATTATTTAGGGATGATTGCACCTGGGTCATCAATAATGAGCTAGTATTACATGATTTTGAAAGAATTGGTCTGATCCAATTCAAATTATTTGAATAGGAAGCATTTGTATACTTTTCCGCTCATGAATAATGGGGACGTCAGGAAATTGAGTATTGACCTGACCTTTGGTCACCGATACGAAAAATCCGAGATTGATCGATTGTAGGTACTGATAACCTTATGAATTCCTGCAAGTTTTAAATCTTTCAGAAAAAGACTGTGGTTTTGGCACGAACACAAACATTTGTGGAGGTAAGGTCACTTGACGTGACCTTGTAACTTGACCTAAAATGACATGAAGTCAAAACTTTTGCAAAGTGTGTGTAATTGATACCCAAACAGCTGTAAGAAATTTGGCGGCGCTGCGCGTCGCCCTTTTTGCGCGCTACTCCTGAAAAACCTGAGGGGGCGGAACTTCCCCCTGCTGTGGCGGGTTACCACCGGCGCTGTGCTGGGGTCTCAGCCGAACGCCATTGCGGGGGGGGGTCGCCCCCTCATCTTTCAAACCAATAACCGCAGCGAGATGCGCAAGGCGGCAATCGAAAGCTCTCATTGAGACCCATTTAAAGTACATGCGAAATTGTCAAAATAAGGTCACATGTCAGGTCACAGTCTGGTCAAAGGTCAAATGTTATATTTTTGTTTTTTTGGCCATATTTTTCATCCAAAGCCTTAGATCGAGACTATTTTCGCACTAAGTGCTCTTAAAGGTATGATGCATCTCTCGTATAAGCAAAATTGAAATCGTAAGCAAAGGTCAAGATCAGGTCAAATAAGGTCGCTGTTGGCAGAGGTCATGCGATACATGTTTTATGGGTTATATTACACATATCATTCGATTGTAGCAGCCATTTACGTACCTGGCCCGATATAAGGTCAAGGTCAGGTCATTAAAGGTCAAAGTTTGAAATTGATAAATATAAATACTGTTCGTGCGTTTTCGTTCTTCGGAATCCGGGAGACCACTTGTTAGACAGGCGTTGAAGGAGAAGAGTTTTCCATTGGGCTAGAGATAATTGAGATAAATCAATGTCGGTCGTCACGTGGTCCCCGTCGCCGTTGCGACGGGGCTTCGATAGGTTCCGCCTCGCTCGCGCGTCTACTGCGGACTGCCTCAGGCTACCTTTACTGCCTCCCTCCCCCGAGCCCGTCCTTATTATCGGGCCGCCGACCACGCCGGCGGAGTACACATGTGTCTTGAATACGGCCAGGGCCGGGGAGGGAGGGGACTGCACCCTCCCTCCGATGACCGGTGTCCTCCCTCGTGGCTCCACAGGCCACGTTGGCGGAGACGGGCACATGCGACCCAGATACAGCCGCGCCGGCCGGGAGAGTGAGGCATCGTGAATGTGTTGGTCTGCACCTTTTTCACTTCAAATTAAAATAAGTGAAGTTGAAATTAAAACAAGTGAAATAAAAATAAAAATATGAGTTTACATTAAAAAGCGACATTAAATTTAAAATAAGTGAAATTAAAATTAAATAAGTGAAGCTTAAATTAAAAACATTTACTAAGCACACTCAGAGCCGTGAAAGCATCGGCTATATATCATGAACCTGCGTATACTATTGCAGAAATACTGTAGTATATTTTTTCAAAAGGCACAAGGCCCGAAGTATGTTTTGTAAATTGGCACGTGTGAACTAATGCAATGCTTAGTATACAAATAATAAAAAAGCTCGAGCTACGGCAAAGACTGCTGCTGCTGTTAAGTTCTATCTGGATTGAACTCTCACGGCACCTCTCACGGTGTGCCTTTTCACAAAAAATACGCTATAGTGGTGTCAATCGGTTACCCAAATTTGTAACCGAAGACAAATTGTGACCGACTTGGTAATCGGTCGGTCAGGCTTATCTAATTTTGGACTCTTTTCGGTCAGCTTTATCATAAACAATTAACTTTTTTATCACACTTTTACGCATTCTAATTTCCATTCAGCATTTTTTTTCAATTCAATCAATTGCTGTTTACCTATACTTGATATATCACATCATTATTATATCAAGATTGAAGATATTACTCAAAAGAGTAAGTGAGGTTCGTAAAATAAGTATTCTATATACATTATGCATATTATTACATACCTACGTCATGCACCATCTTAAGAAGCAATCTCAAACTAGTAGCCAAACCACTAACCAAACACAATAATGCAATGTAACGCACAATCACATGAATGATGCTACTTTCAAGAAATATATGATCCTTGCCATTTATTGTACTATTTCGCAAGTTGAAGTGAGGGTAGAACCACTTCATAGCTCATATACCCATTTCAAAGAATTCGATTGCATTCCCAAATTGCATGCGCTTACTCCCAGCCGTTCCGGAAATATCCTCAAAAACATGTGGGGTAGGCAGAATCTACCCCTTGCCACTAATAGGGTCAACTTTATTCCTTGCGCGGGGCAGATTCTGCCCTCGGTAGTTTTTCGCTTGCCGCTTCTTAACCGTTAGACCTAGCGTCTTTAAACTTTGTGACCTTTCCTAACATTGAATGATGCGTCTTGTCATTTTTTTAATCGGTCCAGCTTTGGCGGTGCCAGGCTAATGTTTTTGGGAGACTGTTACGAATGGAGTTGTGCGGCGCATACTTCCTTCGTAGTTTGCGGTGCAATAAGTAATTGGTTCAGAAACGATGTGAGAGGAATATTTTTACAATAATACATACTTGAATTGTATATATTTGGGGGGCAGAGGCAGACTCCGGAGATGAAACAGTGTGAGACGTGAATACCCACCTCGCTAGATAAGGTCTACTATAATAGTAAGTATGATAAAAAAGCGTTACGCACATGGTGCCACAATGTTTACTGGATCCGCTATGCGCAATATATTAACTCTCTCACTATTGACAGACGAAAAAAACCACATTTGACGTTTATATCGTCCCAAACAATCACGAACAGCACATATTTATTATAAGAAAATCCCCCCATTTTACATCCCCTGAATGCGCCCATTATTTTTTTATTTGGGTACTTGTCTCTTTGAATGTGAAAGACCAGTACATTGGAAGCTCAAAAACGTTTTGGGCATGAAAATTGGTCGAACCACATTACCGCAATAACCTTTCTATAAACAATAAATATTTTCGTATTTTTGCTCCCTGGCCCCCATTAAAAAAAAAAAAAAAATCAGGGTCCAAAAATAAAACATTTTAACGGCGCATCGAATGGCGTTTGTCTCATCGAAATTGACCGAGCGATTCTCGAGATCTCTGTGGGGGGGGGGATAGAATCTGCCCCCGCACGTTAACTTAATTCTAGCCGCTCGCTAGAAATAGGGTTAAAGGAAATATTGGTCTGCATTTTCGCCATACCATACGGTCCTGGCCAAACGAAAATGGTGCAATTTCGGACAAAATGTCGATTATAAAAGGCACTCAATGGATTAAAAAACACATCTCTGAATTCTGCATGAGCTCAGCTTTCGAACGGTGCATCTGCCGTTGTTTGACCCCTCCGAACCCTTTCAACGGACCTTGAAGGTTGTGCTTGTGACTCAAACGCAATGGGTTCCAGCCCTTGCCGATACCTACGTGCGATCAGCGTGGGCAGACAGTTACATAAAATAATCATTATAAGTGGGCTACATTTAGGACTTTTACCATCCACGGAGCATGGATGTTTATTGTTTATCCCCCTGTGTTCATCTGTATAAGATTCGACGTATGACCGACATATTGTGTTCCTGTGTCGACAGTTGAGCGGGAGGCGAGGCAGGAGGAGCCCACCACCATGGCGGGCCTGGGGGCGGCGACGGCCGGCGGCGACCAGCCGTTCATGGTCTCCTCCCTGCCACTTGTGTTCTGTGACGGACACCCGGTGGCACTCGAGAACATGCCAGACGTGAGTATCCAAGTCCTTGATCCAAGTCCTTGATTCAAGTCTGATACTGGTCTGATTGATAATTAGAATACTTGGAAACTCTCCCACAGGACTGGAAACATAGGCGGAAGTAGTGCCGATCTCAGAAGGGCGGTAGGACGATGCTGAGCAACTACAGACCAGTAAGCTTAACGGTCAGTCCCCTGCAGATACTCGAGTCTATTATCAGGAACGCAGCTGATGTCGCACCTGCAGGCGGAGAGTCCGCTCGCCGATGCCAGCATGCTTCCGTCCGGGGCAGATCCTGCGCCACGCAGGCTGCTGCTCGGCAATGGAGGAGTGGAGCAGCATGATCGAGAATGGGGAGCTCTGTCGACGTCCTGTCCTGCGATCTGGCCAAGGCCTTCAACACCGTACCGCCGCAGGAGTTACTTCGAAAGGTAGAAGCGCACCGGTAGGCGGAGAATCTTGCGGTGGATCGAGGCATTCCTGTTGGAGGCGGCAAACAGGCGGGTTATCGGTTGGCAGTAGTTCCGGTCGGGATGGGCCCTGTACCCCAGTGGGGAGTCCCCTCCAGGCTCGGTTCCTACGCTCCGTGCTGTTCCTCCTGTAGTCAATGACTGCCGGACACCCTGAAACTGTGGGATCAAGATTTTCGGCGGAATGAAAGCAAGCTGTACAGATCTCTTCCATTCCCATCCGACCCATCAACTCTACAGGGGACCTGGACGCCGGTGTTCGCTGGGCTGAGGAGTGGCAACTGACGGTTCAACGCCGCCAGTGCCAAGTCTTGCAACATTGTCGGCGGGAACCGCCCACCGTCTACTCGTGAGAGGATACGTCCCTAGAAGAGACGCGGTTGAGAAGGACGCTCGGTGTATATATAAGATTAAGGACTCAAGTTCAGGAGGCAAGCCGCGGGCCGCGGGTTCAGTAAGCATCGCAGGTGGGATGGCAGTGATGCGCAGGTCGTTTCAACTGTTTGACCAGTTGGACCCTGCCCATGCTCCTTCAAGGCACTGGATCCGGCCCCACTGAAATATGGTATATGTTGGGGACCGTTCAACCGGGCCGACCAGCAGGCTCCTTGAGCGGGTTCAGCGGCGAGCGACGAAAGATGGCTACCAAAAAGTGCGTCACTGCCTACCCCCTGCGACTCGAGCGCTGGGAATATACCATCGCTGTATTACCGGCGTCGTCGGGGGAGACATGAATCATGACTTCTCAGGAATGGTTCCATGGTGTCTCGCACCTAGATCCGTCAAGTCTTTTCTTCGACACATCAGTCGCGCAGAGATCACCGAGGACACCCTTGGCGGCTGGTCAAGCGCCCGCGAAGTCTCCCGTATCCGATGCAATACGCCTTCTCGGTCAGAGTTGTGAACGATTTGGGAACAGGCCCTACCATCAGCAGTTGTCACCTCGGACACAATGAACCGAGTTTAAGAACCGTCTTGATGGCACATTGGGCGCGCATCAAATGCACACAATCCCCTCACGCAGAGGTTAGAAAGACTACCTCCAGGATGCTCGATGGAACGGATACTAAAGGCCAAGGGCATATCTTAATTCCGTACATCTTAAGTAAGTAAGTAAAGTAAGTTAAAGTCCTTGATTCCAAGTTCTTTGGTCAAGTCCTTGATGATCCTTAATGTCCTTGATGAGTAGCTAAGCCCTTGATTTTTTTTCACGCTGATATTTCCATGACTGTTTATTCATAAACGTTCATCAAAGCATATCACGGGTCACGTGTTTTAGGACTCAAGGCAGACGGCGTATTTGCTGGACTTTAAATGAAGCCCAGACGCCCATTCTCGTTCTCACACGGGTCTCGCTTAGTATCGGAGTTGCAAGGCTGCACATATTATTCCCTGTCAGTGGTGGAACTTTATTAAATGTCGGGAGGGGGGGGGGGTCTTAATGTTAATTTTATAGATTTTAACTCCGTTCTTACCATGCAAAGCCATAGGCCTAATGTTAAAATTTGAAATCATTGGGGGGGGGCTCGGGCCCTCCCAAAGAGATATCAAGTTCCGCCCCTGCCTCCTGTTCACCTCCTAAGCTCGGGTGTGTACTCTCTACCTGTCCCTGGTTCCCCACGTACTTCACCACACTCTGTCGATGGATGCCCGTCGTTCGACCTGACGCACCCCGCCCTCCCCCCTACTGACCACAGAGGAGTCTGGTGAAGTTTGTGCGCTTCATGCTGAAGTGCGCCCTGGGTGTGGAGGAGAGCCGCCTGCGGACAGTGCGCCGCCCCGCCTGGTGGCCCCGCACGGTGCCCTATTTCAACCTCAAGGCCAGCAGTGAGGTGGAGAAGGTGAGGGTGACTCCGTCGCCTACATCAGCTCCTCTGTCGTGTTCATTTACTGTGTCTGCCGGTGATGTTGCAGTGCTCTGACTGATGGGTGTTGTATGACTAAGTTAGTCTGTGGGCTAAAACACAAATCAGCATCATCTGTGCGTTGACTTCTCCAGGATGTGAAGATGCAACAGTTTCGGTATCTAGTGATACAGGATGTCATTTTGTGTTAGTTTACAATACATTTTGACTGAGCTGATTGCTAGCGGACGTCGGAATGGGGCGGGTACCTGGCGAGTGGGGGACTGACCGGAGTACCCCACCCTCCCCGG
Organism: Semibalanus balanoides; assembly: GCA_014673585.1. Classification (NCBI taxonomy): domain Eukaryota; kingdom Metazoa; phylum Arthropoda; class Thecostraca; order Balanomorpha; family Balanidae; genus Semibalanus; species Semibalanus balanoides. The sequence continues at coordinate 19,666 of VOPJ01010595.1, forward strand.
CAGGGTCACGCCGAGCGGCTCCGGGAGCTGGTGCGCTTCTGCTACCGTGGGGCCGACTGCGAGTACCTGGTGCGCTTCTGTGCCGACCTCGAGAGGCACTGCGTCGCCGGCAGGATGGCCTTCAAGAACAACTTCGATGGTAGCTCGTCGCTGTACGAGCTGGAGACGAATAGGCTGGTGGTCACCTGCCGAAACGAAAACCTGGTGCGTAGCATGCTAGGGTGTGTTGGGTGGTCCTGGGCTCGTCGAATGTTGTTGGATTCTTTGGACGCTTTAAGTATCGTTTGTTTCGCTTACTATGGCTGGTTACTTTGTAAGAAATGTTAATGCCGCTTGTTTGGAGAAATGACAAAGTGTAACGTTTTTTTTGTGAGACTGTCTCTTGTTTTTACTTTGTGGTGTTCATCATCGCTAGAATTAGCATCTGTCTCACTTTGGTACACTTCATGGCGGGTCTTAAAATATGGGAAATACCAGTTTAAACTTATGCATAGTGTAGCGAAAACAAAGCGAAATACCTGTGTCATTAACGTCATGTCATTTTGATCTAGAACGCGTCATACACCCTATCATAACACTGAAGTCTGTCAAATGTTTATCGCCCTGTCCTTGGCATTACGACCTCAGCTGCAGTCGCTAATACTTCTCTACCCCAATAGTCATCGTCCCTTAACACCTTATACCACTTCACACCGTTCCGTCCCCAGGAGTATGACCGTCACCTTATACCACTTCACACCGCGCCGTTCTGGGCACAAATTGACCTTAGTAATTGTCGGCGCGCCCGAAAACCCCAATAAACAAACAAACACCGCCGCGTTCCACCCCCAGGAGTATGACCGCCACCTTATACCACTTCACACCGCCGCGTTCCACCCCCAGGAGTATGACCGCCCGAGCCACGGTCCGCTGTCGCCCCGGCGGCACCTGCTGCCACGTCTGTCCCGCGCCAGTGCCAGTCAGCAGCTGGCTATGGTTCAGCCGCCGCCTGGCGACATCTTCCTCTGCGACACCTGCAGTGCAGAGTTCACCTCGGTGGACGCCGTCCAGGTCAGTCGCGTGCTGGTGTGCGACGGCCGCCGTCAGTCAGCAGAGACTGTACGCCGGTGCGGCCGTTATCGTGTTCTGCAGCGATCAACCGGTCTGACTGGTTATGGTGCCGATGCGTGTTGCCTTTATTCGGCGACTGGCTTTGTTAAGACATATGTAGATGTATTGCGAGGCCTTGTTATATAAATATGTTGATGCATGTCCTAGTAATTATGTGGTAATTGTGGTTGAAAGACAAACGTTGATGTATGTCTGATGTGCGACTGATATCTGTCGCTCGTTTCTCTTCACAGTGTGCTATTTTGATTGTCTGGTCTGTGCTTACATCCAACTTACAAAACCTTACATCCACTGTGAGGAACTGGCCTGTGTTTCTGACCGCCTCTCGGCCTGTGTTTCTGACCGCCTCTCGGCCTGTGTTTCTGACCGCTCTCTCGCCTGTGGTTTCTGACCGCCTCTGGCCTGTGTTTTGCTGACCGCTCTCGGCCTGTGTTGCTGACCGCCTCCTCGCCTGGTGTTTCTGACCGGCTCTCTCGGGCCTGTGTTTCTGACCGCCCTCGGCCTGTGTTTCCTGACCGCCTCTCGGCTGTGTTTTGCAGGCCCACGAAGCGTCAGTGTGGTGTTTACGCAGCGGATGAGGGTCCCCGCTCCGCACGGATCGGTCAGGCCGGAGCCGGAGGTAGAGTGCGCCAGTCAGACGCGTTTCCTCAGCTATGTCGGCCTGGCGCCCGCCGACGGATCCGGCAAGGAGGTAGGTATCCGTCGACCCGGCTGGCGGTGCGGATACTTTTTGTCGTTCAGTCAGCAGGGTCAGAAAAGTGGTTCCACGATCTAAGTTTGCGAAACAAATTTGTTGCCAACGGCGAAACAAATTGCAGGGCAGAACAAAAATGGCTGGAGAAGATAGACAAAATTAGCATACATTATTATTTTTACAGGCTGCCATCACCATAGGAGGAAAGATAACATCGCTCCTATGGTGATGACAGCCTGCAAAATAATAATGTGTGCTAATTTTTGTGTATCTTCTCTTGCCATTGTTTATGTTCGTCAGCCATTTGCACGCACAGACTAAAACAAAAACATTATTTACGGTCAAAGTTTTCACAGGACAAACTTCCAAGTTCAAAATAACGTAGAAGCGGGCCGCTTTTCTGACACTGTCAGTCAGCTGTTGTCCGGATTGTTCTGGATTTATCTACAGTTACCCGGAGTATTCAGTTGCCAAAGAACTTTGCCGCGTCCCGAAATGTTTATTGCTATTTGATCATTCCTTTTCGAAAAATCGAACACAGCAACATATCACCTAAAATAGACTTGAAGAGCCTATTCATTCAACTCAAACAAGATGACCATACCTCATCAGGCATCTACAAGATGGAGTCGACCATTCAAGTTTAAAGACCACTGCATTTCACTGGAGTGTAAAGTTTCCCTCTAACCGTTGCCCTCCCAGCATTCAGCTAACATTTGACCTTTGCGTTTCCCTGAGCATTCAGTTCCCATCTAACCGCAGCATCCCCCCTCCGAAACATTCAGCTCCAAAGTGACCGTTCCTCCAAGTGACTCCAAACTCTCTACCTCCAGCCGTACTCGTCGCCGTCTAAGCGCGGTGCCGGCGGTGCGGCCGCCAGGCTGCGTCGTGGTCCCGGCCTGCTGGTGCGATACCAGGCGATTGACGTCAGCTCTCCTCTGGGCGTCCGTCTGGGCGCCGGACCGCCCCCGTCCGACGACCAGCTGTTCGACCACGAGCGCTACTGTGATGACGGCGAGCGGAAAAAGTGAGATAGGCGGGACGGCCGCGGTGAGGTGGCAGGCGAGGGCTGTGATCTGGTGGGAGGTGGCGGGGGCTGGTTGGTGATGATTGTGGTTTGGAGGGGAAGTTTGAAGAGTTTATGATTTTGTGTTGCGATAATGCACTTAAGCGCACATTGCCTGCTTTTCTTTCTAAAACAAAAAACACTTCTAGGTATACAATTAGTCAATTAGGCTACAGGAAGGAGAAGACATGCGATTTGTCAGCTGTTGATTCCAGCTAAGATTCATATTGGAAATGTTTGTAATACCATGCCTGCCTTCTTGTTTATTTGAAAAATTATGTGATTTTTGTTTAGTTCACATTGAAAATACATTGTGTTTACAAATTCAGACCCACTTGACCTGCTGTGTCTCCCCATCAGATCGGGCCGTCAGCCGGCCTTCCCGGTCTCGTGGCGTCCTCCTCGTAACGGCCGTCGGATCATGTACGGCTGGAGCCATGTCTACTGCTTCACGGACTCCCAGCGCGCCGAGAGGCGACGCGCTACCCGCACCGGTGAGCAGGGTGGGCCAGTAAGCCGCTGATCACCTCTGATACCATCGCGAGCGAGACGGGCTGATGCGCCGCGGCACTCTGGTTTGGTCATTATGTGCAGATTTGTGATCGGGGGGCGTTGTTTAGTCGGTTTAGGTTGGATGGCTACTGGTCAGCCACTCGGCTTCTGACCATGATGTGAGGATAACTGGGTTAATATAATTTGATTGATTTATGAACTGTTATAGGCAATTTGGTCATTCAATTCAAGGGAGTATACTAAACCAATCATTGTTCAACGTTTGTGATTTGGATGGCTACACAAACAATCTGGTTAAGCTGAGGTTTTCATCGTCACGTCAGCTGGTGTGTGCTTGTGCTTAGACGTTTGATTCTTCTGTGACATTGTAGTCAAGGATTTTCGCTTTGTTTCGTTTGGTTCGTTCGCTTTTACTTTTTGGCCTTGGTGTTTGCTTTTGAGCGCACCATATGAGTCGATGTGCCCAACAAAAATCAAGCATCACCATATTTGTTTGTTTTTTGCTAAAAGGTATTTTTTTCTGAAAAAATGCATTGATCTTAGCATATACATATGTTGCCTCGATAATTGTTCGATGGTCCCTTTTTTGGAAGTCCAGAGTGAAAGTGACTACTGACATAAATATTGACTACAAATGCATGATTCCAACGAAAAGTAATGAGCGCATATTGACCTGAGGAATCGGCGTCATTAATCCCCAAAAAATAAGCAACAAAACTACTGTTTTCATATATAAAACAAATAAATATTGTACCATTTTATACAAAATTGTCTGCTCTCACTGTCTTTTTGAGCTTCAATTTTTTTACTCATGAACCAAGCATTTTTTTGTATACTGTAGAGGGCCACCTCAGTGTCATTCCCCCAGCGTCACTCCCACAGCGCCGTGCCAGCGTGGCTGTTCTGCCGGTACTCCTGCGTCAGTCCGCTAACTCTGTCCTCCCCTCTCCGCAGGTCTCACGGATCAAGCCCGCCGGCTGGTACAAACCGTCCTGCCCTGCTCTGTCCGGCTGACCCGAGTCACCGCAGAACAGATCACGGAGGCTTGTCGACCACGTCCGGCGCCGGTGCCAGTCCCCGTCGAGCCAGAGCCAGATCCAGATCCAGTCTGGCAGCCTCCCGCCTCCGTCCAGGGCGTGCTCTGGCGACCGTCACAGTCGCTCGGCCGGCCCGGACCTTGGTCCTACTCCGCGCGGAATGACGCGCGCACCTCCACCCCCGCCACCGCCGTCCTCACTGCAGCAGCAGCATCAGCAGCAGCAGCAGCATCAGGAGCAGCATCAGCAGCATCAGCAGCATCAGCAGCATCAGCAGGTGTGTCGGCTCTACGGGAGTTCCGACAGGTCCGCCACTCCTCCGTCGCGACCCGGTCTGTCACGGGACGGCTGCCAGTGCGGACCGCATCGCTACCTCGCGGCGTCTCCGTCACCCCGCGGTGGGTACCGCCGGGCCCGCGGGGACGGGCAGCCGTGGTTCCGCGCTGGCGGCCGGAGCCGGTTGTCGCTGGTAATGTGGCCGTCAGGGGAGCTGGTAATGTGGCCATCAGGGGAGGTGGTAATGTGGCCGTCAGAGGAGCGTTTGTCCGCGCCCGCATCGGGAGGCCACCGCGGGGAAGAGGCACCCCGCAGCGGGGAGGGTGGAACCGGACGCCGAGCAGACCACCCATCAGCAAGGAGCTGCAGGATAAGGACACCGTCGTGATCGACCTCTGTTCGAGCAGTGACGAGGAGGGCGACCCGCCGCCGGCCGCGCCGCCGATCCCGCCGCCGCCGCCGCGGATCAAACGAGAGGCGGGCGCCGCCTCGCCAGTCGCCGCCCCCACCAACGGTGCCGGTACGCAGTCAAAAAACGCGCATAGCCATTGGTCGCGGAGCTGCGGGGGCTTGACCAATGGTGTCAACGGCTTAACCTCGCTCGACGCTGGACGTGACTGCGACAGTGGTGGTCCGTCGGACCGACGGATGGCTGCAGTCGACAGCTGCAGCGCTGTGGTTCCGCTAATAGGGGACTTCGCTGTGGCCAGGACATGTACAGACACAGACATGATGACGATAGGTTCCGAACACCGTGTTATTTATTGCACGTGATAGTGATGGTGACTCCCAGTGAAGGTCTCCTGTGACGTGTCAACGTGTGGTCCGTCGATGGTCAACTATGCGACGCTGTAGCCGTGTTCATGAGAAGAGACCACTCTCGCATCTCTCGCATCGACAGACGATGGTCCCCACACTGGCCGGCGCGATCCTATCGGAGCTGAAGACATCAGCGGTGCGTCCCGACATCGAGCGGCGTTGGAGCGCGGCCGTGCAGGAAGCATGTGCGGCATCGGCATGGGGTCGACGTCGCACTGGGTCTGAACCGCCTAACGTTGTCGCTATCGAGCGGGCTCGTCCGTGTCTGCGTCGCCAGGCCAGAGAAGATCTCACCTCAGTGTCGGGCTGGCGATGGCGGAGAGCGTCAAGTGGGTCAAGTCTCCCTGTGGGTGTACGACGTCAGTGCGAAATCGCCGGGGATCGCTAGAACACAGTGGAGGGTTCCCGAGGAAGCATGAGCAACGCTGGCAGTACTCTCGCGAGTATGGCGTCCATTGAGGGAAGAGGCGATCTATGTCCCACAGGGCTGCTCCACGCCTCGAGCGGTTTGAGCACAGCTGGACATGAGATTGAGCTTGTCTCCTCGGTGGTTGTCAGGTTAGGAAAGAGTGTGCGGCAAGGCACCTCTCCTGGCCACAGTGGAGGAAGGAGTAGAAGTACAGATGTCTCGTCCTTCGGGAGGTAGGGAGGGGTGAATGAGACGCCTCTCGACCGGGCTGGGCTCTGATCTGAGTGGGGAGGAAGGAGTGGCTTTGTAGTGGTCCATCATCGATCGTGATAGGTGTTCGGAAGTCAAGTCCTCGGCCCAGCTCGCGAGCAAGACAGCTCGGCATGTGCCTCACGAAAGACCAATGTTAATCCAGAGTAACTGGCTCCAGCAGATACAAGTTGATATAGAAAGGGTTCTTGATGGCATCTCCTATGACTTGGTCCTGATGCCGAATGGTTCGGAGCATTGAGGGTCGTGCCCGTGAGTTTTCCCATGTATCGTGATGAGAGGTGGTGACATGCCCCTGCACAGGATCGCGCGTCTCCGTGTATTGATTTTTAGTCACTAGTTGGTCAAGAGTCCTGCATCGTACGACCTGCTAACTTTGAAGACTGCACGGATCTGTAGTGGCTCTCCTTGCCAATGGCTGAACATTTTCCCGGGGAAGCAGTTCACTTCCCGTGACGTAGGCTGCTACAGGGTAGTTGAGCTGGCCGTTGTCGGTGGCACCAGCGATGTGTGCATGCCACCTTTTCAGTTGACGAGGACGATCGTTGTGTTGATTGGCTTGGTTTGCCGTCCGTGCAAAAGCTGTGTCACACGTTTTGTCTCATAGTACGCTATTTATTTTAGTTAGTCTGCTACTGAAAACGCTGTCTGCTCTGTATGGTTTGTCTCCTGTTTTCGAGCGTCATTTTCATCTGACTTATTTACAGTACATATAAGGGAATAGTTGACCTTCAGCGTAAGGTTTTCAATTGAGATAGCAAATTTGTAGAGACAAATGGGTTGTGGCTGAATAATTATCTCGCTACGCTAGGTAACTTCGACACAGGACTAGTGGGCCTCTTTTAGAAGGAGAAGTTTCGGGGCTCGGGGCAGTCTTTCTGTTCCCAAAGCTGCCCGAAACTTCTTCTAAAGGGACCCACTAGTCCTGTGTCGAATTATTAGCGTAGCGACGGGAAGGGTAATTATTTTATCACAATCCATTTTTCGATCTGCTTCTACAAATCTTGTCTATCTCTTGCTCAAACCGCCACTTAAGGTGACCTATTCCTTTAAAGCGATCAGAAAATAGGAACAAAAAAGGCAGAGAGCTAGCCACTAATTCTGCCTGTTAATTGACGTGTATCTGCGTTAGTCTCATCCTATTTATATCAAACTGTTAGCCTTACTAGATCAGTCGAGGCACCCATTTAATTTCAGTCAACAGACTCTGCTTCCGAAAGAACACCAGACTAAATGTTTCTCCATGCTATGTTTTTATGTCATAACCTGTACCATGTTCACTGACGCCTGTAACATGCAAAGCGTATGGGCTTTCCAATACGTCGCCTTTGTCGTTGTGACTGATTCAGTATTCGGCAAACGCACGCGTTGTGGCATACAGTTGCGCTGCGCTTGTTTTCATATGCGCCCTCTCGCCCTCGCACACACTCACCCACCCCTTCATGTGCCCTTCCTCATCCGCATCAATGTTCCCCCGTCGCACGCTCAGCTCATGTTTCCTGTCTACCGAGACGTGTGTCTCGCATGCACCCTCACATGCACGGACCTTCAAACCCTCGCACGCAAAGTCAAAACGGCATGTCTACATATCTGCGATGGAGGGTGATGGGATGGCATCGACTGAAGACCAGACGGGTGGTGGCGGCAATGCTGAAGGGTTGGTTGATAGGGATGCTAAAGCCCAGAGTACCTATATCAACACTACCAAGGTCATAGCCATCGCTCGTTTGGCATGTTTACCGTCGCTGCAGCTTTTCCTAACCTATTGTGATCCTGGCGTATGTTGTGTGTGCAAGTAGTGAGGACCCATGTTCCAAGTCGGAAGTGCAGACAATGCTGTTATCATTGCTGCTATTATTTATGATTTGGATGATATGACATGATGGACATAATTGTCAAAAATTGTGTAAAAATGATCAATAACATGACAAAATGTATTTTAGAGTCAAACAAAATTATTTAATTTTAAAAAGACAAGCTTTCGATATCTCTATCATCATCATGTCTAAATATGATGATGTTCATATATTTAGACCTGATGATGATAGAGATATCGAAAGTTTGTCTTTTTAAAATAAATGATTTGGTTTGACTCTAAAATATATTTTTGCATGTTGTTGATCATTTTTACACAATTTTTGGCAATTGCTGCTATTGCCGCCGTTGCCCAGCAAGTCTTAGTGACTGCTCGTTTCCGACAGATCCCCCACTTACTACCGTTTGTATACCTATCCCACGGTCATAGCATGGGGCATGTTCAGCCGCACACAGCCTTGCTGTTTGTTTCCTGTTGAGCTTTCGGAAAGTGGCTAGTGTGCCGATCATTTGGCATCATTTCCTATTCTTGCCCCCCCCCCCATCATCAGAGACGAGCTTCCAGCTCCTGCATAACCAAACCAAACCAAGCCTTGCCAACTATCCACGGTTTACCATGCTTTGATGAACAGGTCCTGGGACGCGAGCGTGCGTACCGGATCGAACAGAAAATGGCGTATTGTCGAAACTGTGTTTTGGAAAACCTTGTTGGTTCACCCGGTGACGTGAAGGAGTTGCCTTGCCGAAACTAACATGATGACCTGGTCTTTGAGCGATTGTGCGTTGATGTGTCGTTTGCAACCGTCAATAAATGCGAAGTTTGTCCGAGTTGTGCGAATTGGCGTGTTTTGTCTCGATGATGCTGTGTCCTGATGATGTGTCTTGAGCGTCCGACGTCATCAAAGGTCAAGGTCGTTGACCCTGGACTCCTACGATTTTGCTGAAAATTGGCACACATGCAGTACTTAGCGTCAAGGGCTCCGCCACGGGTTTGAAGTTGGGGGGGACGTGGAGTGGACTCATGGGGTCAACGAGATATAGGGCTGAGCAGGAGCGCAGCCAACTCTTCAGAAAGGGGGTGGGTAAACCAGTTGTGATGTTCCCAAATATTTGCCCCTGAATATGAAAAACTATGCGGATTTGGGACACTTTATTTTACGAGACCCCTTTTGAAACTTGTATTGAGCTGGATTAGACCAGGACCCGCAAAACCCTCAGGGAGGCGAATGAACCAGGCACATAGCCAGGATTTCGTCCGGGGAGGGGGTGGCGTCTCAAAAGGGTCCCTTCCCGAGCGCCCCCCTCGGATCTCCGGAACTACTGAACTGATCTTTAAAATATACAAACCGAATTAGATAGCCTTGGAAAATGTTTTAAAGGATACCTAATACTGTGGACCTCGGGGTCACCGATGACGTCACAGGTCACGTAAAATAAAAATGTTTGATCGTGTCATACTGCCTCGATGGATGGCATTGTTGTGCGATATTAACCCTCGCCCGTGTAGGGCAAGATCACTGCGTGACCGGGGGTTAAGACCCCCTTGGTGTTTGGCTCCTCATTGACCTAGAGCTTCGATTAAAAAACGAGCGTGTTGGTTGTGACGAGAGGAAGCCATTGACATCTGATTTTAAGGTCCTGGATCTTTTTAGGTGACCTCTGGGGTCATGTCAAATCGTAAATATGAGAACTGATCAAGCTAAAATCGTAAAAGAACATCTAAGAATGCTAAATAGACGCCAAAATTGCAATCAGCATCACAATATGACCTAAAAACGGCCAAATTAAAAAAGGTCATGTCAGGTCATCTGAGGTCAGTGACCTCGGTTGACCTTAGGCAGCGCATGACCCCAGTGGAACATATAATCATGTTATATGGATCACAGAATCGAAATCAGCGTCACAAACTGCACTATAAACGGACCAGAAGGGACGAAAAAAGACATTTGAGGTCATCGAAGGTCAGTGACCTCCGTTGACTTCTGAAAATGTCAATTGAGATCGCAATCTCTGCAGAAGCCACAACTGTCACCTAGAAACACCTTTACATATGCTGCTGAACAACAAACACTTAGGAACTGCACATGATTCAAGGATCGTTACTACGGGACGCCAGTTTCGCAAAACACGACCTTGAAAAACAGGTCAAAGGTTATGGGTCCGGGTTACCCATGTCGAAAAATCCTGTAAGATTATCCTGTTTAGCACAAATGTACAAGATTTATATGTGAGATATTTGGCCGATTCTCTTGCAAGATTCTGTATATCATCTTGTACCATATCTTCACAAAAATCTTGCATATCTTGTACAAAAATCTTTCATATCTTGTACAAAATCTCTGCATATCTTGTCACAAGTATCTTACAAATAGTTGTACAACAAAAAAAATAAGAATCTTGCATATCTTGTAAGACATTATTGTACAAGAATTCACACAGGGATCTTGAAGATTAAGAAAAATGCCAGCGCGCGTGCCCGGGTTCGANGGGGGGGGCAGCTGCCCCCCCCCCCCGGTGGCGCCGCCCTGGGTTGGTGAGGAAAGCTCCACACCAACTTGAAAGTTGGTGTGGAAAATCCACACCAACTTATCGTAAGAGAGATGCAATTTTGATCATCCAAGGGGCTTTTTAGGGGTTGTGTGTAAATTTAGACTTTACGTTTATATGTAACAATTCATTTTTTGCACCAGTTAAAAGACAAGTGGACGAAATTCGGGAAATGAAAAAAAATGGGGAACATCAATGACAATCCACACCATCTTTGAAAATGTTTCTACGTCCATGCCTAGATCTAAAATAGCCTGTTCAGTGTTCGCTATAGGGTAGTTACGTCTTTGGCCCACAAGTACTTCAGATAAGAAAGCGACCTCCTGACGGTTCAATCGTATTGGACGAGGTGCAGTTGAACAGCACGATGGAGGTACAGCTGGGCTCAGCTCAACGAAGTAAGTGGTGGGTATGATTAAACATTGTTTACGTGCACTATGCAGCGTTTAACTGTTCAAAACATGTTACATATATCAGTATTATCATGCAAGTGTCATCAGAGTATGAGTACTATGATTGAGACATGTTAATATGGATATATGCGACGTATATTAAACGGGATAACGCTGCACGTAAAAAATCGTTTGATCGAACTGGGGCGGATCCAGAGGGAGGGGGGGGCCTGCAAGAGTGCAGAGGGCCGTGGTTTTGGTCTATCCCAAACCTCCCCGCCATGGGGAGGCAAGCACGGCCCGACCCCGCGACCCTCTGGATCCGCCAGTGTTATCAAACCTTCCACTTATTTCGTGGAGCCCTGTAGCTCCGCCAGCGGCTGGCTGGCGGAGAATCATGCTGGCGTCCGTCTTGTAGGAGGCAAGACTAATTTATTAGTGTGTTTTTTTTTTTTGTGTTGCGTTTCACAGGATGCCGGGGCTAAGAAACCCGACATTTAACGTTAGCACGTGAGGGCGGTAACATTTCAGCTCAATGCTATTTGATCTGGGTAAACATTTCTGCCCCGGGCCGAAATTTTTCCCAAACCTCGTGAAAATAGCATTAAAATCGAGAAAAAATCCTGCTCAGCGGCATATGGTAAATTTCATACCACACTTGAGCCGGAATAATCCTTTGGGACCTCGGTCCGTGCTTAAACTTTCCGCACTCGACCTTCGGTCTCGGGCAGAATATTCAGCTCGGACAGAGGTTCCAAAGGATTATTTTCCCGGCCCCGTGCGGTACCATATAACACCGGCTAAGTGAGATATGACAGGGTACTAACCAGAGTCAATTTCCCGGCCCCGTGTGGTACCATATAACACCGGCTAAGTGAGATATGACAGGGTACTAACCAGTCAATATCCCGCCCCTGACGTAACTCAACGAATAACTCGGCTCGGATTATTAAATCGCGTCATTCCACACCTGAATCAACTCGCTGGTGACCCGCGTAGTAACGGCATTCCCCTCAGTTCAGTGAAACGACGCTGGTTCAGGATACTCTAGCAACCCAGATCTATTTCAGAACGTTTAATTTCGTACAACGTTGCAGGCATGCACGTCCACTTTTTCCCTCAGAGTTTAACTGCATTTTCCACTACTGGCATTGTATAAATGAAACCCTGTTACTGATTTATGGATGTAATGATATGCCCAACCGGTGGAGGAAAAAACAGGTATAAATTGCCATGGGTAATAACTAATTCTGGTGAGCCAGTGATTGGTAATTGATAAAGCATAGGACGCATATTTGTGCTGGCGAATTTTCCGCTCTCTATGCTTATTTCTAAGTCATAATTTTCCACTCAGCACCCCAGCTCCAAACCAATCCTAGGACCTTGGTTCTCATTACAGTGCCTTTTGGCGATAGCTTTAAATTATAGTAGTGTAGACGCGAACTGACCATCCGCCAGTCTAACCTGTGTACCGACAGTCTGACCTGTCTAGTGTCTAATCCGACAGTCTGACCTATCTAATCCGACAGTCAGTCCAGTTTTCCGTGTCAGTCACTTCGCCCACCTCTACATTCTATCAGAGATGTCAGTCGGTTCACACTTGTATTTCAATCTAAACGATACGTCAATCGATTCACATATTTATTTTAAAACAACACAGGGAGTGTGATTAAAAAGCATGTGCTGCAAGAATAAGGGATAAATGTTGATTCATTCCAATCAACATACCAGCATTCCACCGCAGACTGTCTTCCACTGTAAAGAAAATAAACCAGATATAAGAACGTTGCAAGCAATACATTCATACTTGATAATAGGGATCTACTCAGAGTAAAGAATCGTCACAGGAGTTCTGTATTAAGTCCCTTATATAATCTTTATATCAAATAACAAAAGCGTAACAAAGGCCGTAAGTTCTCAGTCAGCATATCACCTAAATCAAACAATAAGCAAATTCATTCAAATTATGTGGTCCTTATTTTCGGCACAGCCCTGTCCAGGGGCCGACCAGGGCTGCTTCCTATGGGACACATGTAATATAGTCCATGGCAGCTCCTCAAAGGAGTCTGGCACCCGACCGGCCGATAGCTAAGCCAATGAGCGTGGCGATGGACAACACAAACTGGCATAAAAGGCATCGCTAACATTCACAGCTACCACTGGTATCATCCCAATCAACATACCTGAGACGACGTACAGCATTCCTGATTCCAGTGTAGATTTTTTGAACTGTGAAGAAAATAAGCCAGATATTAGTACGTTGAAGGTAATACATCGAGATTCGATAATGAAGACAAAATCAGAGTAAAGAATCGTCACAGGAGTTCTGTATTAAGTCCCTTTATATAATCATCACTGGAAACGTGTTCACATCTTCAGAAACTGTCAATATAGCGTGCTCAGACTGGTCATCTCGCCGCCGACCGTTAGCAAGATCTCATTTGTCGTTTATATGCATCTACATATATAATGTATGTATCGAGAACTGTGCCTGTAATTGGAAACCAATTTGGACTTCTGCAAATACTGAACTTCACGATTTGACAGTAGTGCTAATTAATGCATCCTCACCTTGCTTTTTACGAAGTTACACTGAATTCCACTAACAGGTTCGTGAACTCCACTCGGCGTCCTGAAATGAAAAATATAGAGGTGGCTTAGCACGTGCAACTAAGGAAACGAGTATGCACTATACAAAAAACATGGCCAGGTAGTACGTCAACACGTTCAGTATATTTAGTCCCAAACAGCATTATCAGTGGTACAATCACGTCCCTTGAAAGAGACATGTTGGAACGATCCATATGCGCCTTCTTAAGATACTTATTATAAATTAAGCAGCTACAAAGGCTTCATAAAGGCCGCAAGTTTGTGGTCGCAATATCACCCAAATCAAAAAAGAAAATTATTTCAAACAATGTGATCCTCATTTTCGGCACAGCCCTGTCCAGGGGCCGACCAGGGCTGCTTCCTATGGGACACAGTGATATAGTCCATGGCAGCGTACTCATAAGGAGTCTGGCACTCCGACTCGGTGGGGCCGATAGCAAAGCAATGAGGCGTGGCTGTAGAATGCGACAGAACATCAAAACTGGTATAAAAAAGCATTCGGCACCACTCGGTATCATCCCAATCAAATAGCCTGAGACAACCCTCCAGTATTCAACACTGCAAATATCTAGATAAGATATCTTGTTGTAGCGAGTCGCTCCGACACGGACGCATGGCCCCATACCCTGTTATTCCCAACTTGAAGAATAAACCAGATATTACAACCACTTGCAGAATACATTCAGGTTAATTAAGTGAGTAAAATACTCAGAGGAAAGGAATCTCAGCAGAGTCTGTATTTTACTATCTCCTTTATATAATTCATCACTGGAATAATTATAATTGTTCAGGTTTAATGTAAACCAATTGTATCATAGTCACCTGCTGAAACAATCACGACTTAAACAAGATAATAAACTGCCAGGCTTGCCCTTTTAGGTAAAATGGCCTGTGCGGCCCAAGCTGCACGTGGACCGGCTTAGTCACCCTACTGCCTATGTTCATTCCGCTCTAGAAGGCATGCCAATGAGCAAAGAACAGAACGAGGTGTCAGCGCTGGAACCAACAAATGTTAGTGTATCAAGGGTCGGCCGGCCAGTCCGGCGTACTATACATTATGGCTCAGTGTCGAACAACAGTCATCTAGGTCGTGGTCCTGTAGCCCGCCTAATTTCAATTACATCTACTGGTCAGGGCCGGTCACACAACTTTCTAACATACACGAATAATAAAGTATTAATTACAAGAGGAATAGGCGAAGCCTACCTGGCGATAATGAAAAAATATATCTACTAGCTAAGCCGGCACTAAATAAGATTATTGGAACACGCTTGCACCTTTAAATGGATAATCCACCTAAACCTCGTAAGAGGAATATCTATCGAAAACTTAGTGAACGAACAACAACCTTTCGACTTTGCGAAAATGGAAAGAAACTATCATAGACGGTGATGAAATTAAGCATCTCACCTTGCTTCCGACGAGAGAATTTAGGCTACTATCTACAAGTGGTCTCCGTGGATTTGAATTAGACCACTCAATAGAACGGTACCTGAAAATTGATCAAAGATATAATAAAGATGGACCGTCAAGACTTAAGCTACGGCAACAGGAGATGAAGCGTTCACGTACCCCCAGAGCATGTGAAGTTAAGCTAAGCCTCCCAGTACCCACATCTCAGCGGGAATGTATCAAAAACATTTAATTTGAAATTGTGAGCGGAATACAGTAATTGAAAGGTTACTAATACATAATAATCCCAGTCAAAATCAAATAGGCAGTCCGGTGATGAATATCAGTCATTACTGGACATCCAGCCAAAAGATCGTGTAAACTTACAACGTTGTCTTCTGAAACATACTTTCGTTGAGCCGTGAACTTAGGATGATTTCACCCAAAATCGAAACACAACCGAATTCATCAAGTGGTACATGATTTAAATTGGGATGGAATAGGGATGGTTCACCCTAGATTTCTGGGCAAAAGCCTATCCAGGTCGTAAACCGAGGGGCTAGCTTCCTATGGGAACACAAGTGATATAGTCCATTAGGACCTAGTCTCTTCTCAATAGAGAATCTGGCACCCGAGACCGAAGAACGCGGAGTAGCTAAGCCAATGAGCTGGCGAGAACACAAAACAGTACAATAGGCACCCGCCGCTACCACTCAAACTGCTTGAGCCAACTGTTTCATCCCAACTCAAACATACCTGAGACAAACCTCCCAGAGCAATTCCAAACCAGTGCCGATTTCATATATCAACCTGGATAACAAAAATAAACCAATATTTATTCCGGGTTGCGACCGGAATTACATCCAACCTTGGACAACGACAGAACAAACTCAGACGGGTTATAAAATTTCGTCCAACAGAGTTTCTTTTATAATGACTCCCGTCTTATTGAGTGAATCATCACTCGAAAATGTTTCTATCATCTCAGAAACTGTCAATATAGTGTGCTCAGGCTGATCATCTCGCAGCAACGTCAGCAAACTCTCTTTTGTTGTTGATGTGTGTCTAAATATATAGACATCAGCAGCTATCGAAAACTGTGTAATTGGACACAAATTTCGACTTGTGAAAATGCATACACTCTCGATTAGACTGGTGATAATTAATGGACCCTCACCTTGATTCCGATGAGTAACATTGAACTCCACTAGAAGGTTCGAGTGAAGTTCACTCAGCATCCTGAAATGCAAATATAGTGGTGGTAAGGCACTTGCAACTGAGGGAATGAGCGTGCACGTACGAAGAGCATTGTCAGGTAATACGTCAACACGGGAGGGTACAGCACGGGGGGCTAAAACATTTGAAAGGCTACAATACAACAATATCAGTGACGCGAAAATGTAGTCCGTTAAAGGGACTGTCCCACCTTAACATAAGATTTGAGTTGAGATAGCCATTTTGCGTGCTTGGCATTGAAATTATGTATGGTTAATAAGCAATCCAAAGTTCTCCTAGCATTAAAACAACAACTGCAGGATTCGGTCGGAATCACAGAGCATATTCGAGTTTGGATTTTGCAATCTGTAACATCGCCAGCCCCAATGTTATTTGAATGGTTGCCGTGAGCCGATGGTCGTAGTCTGCTTCTTCTGCCTAAAATGTTTGATTAGTCAGTTCGACTTTTGTTATTTACGCCATATTTCTTGTCCATAACCATATAACCTTACATATTGTCATATCTGTATAACAGCGATTTAGAAAGGTTTTGATTTCTTTTATTTCCTCAAAAACTCTCCTTCATATGACGTCATCAGCCCAATATTAAAACGAATTTTTTTATGAAATTTGAAGCACTCGCTTCGTGAGAAACAAACGCGTCATAATCGTGCTCATCACGATACCCAGCATTCAGCTTTTATATTTTTGCACAACACCTCAACGACGTTCATTTTCTATGACCACATTATTAATGATTTGAAGGTGGGACAGTCCCTTTAAAATCAGCTTAACTGCTAATTGTCGAGGACCCTCATTGATGTTCGTGCTTTTATACTCCAAACCAAATGCAGGTATGTCACCCAAATCACAACACCCGCGAATTTCGTTTCATAAATGTGGTCCCTCATTTTCGGCACAGCCCCTGTTCCGCGGGGCTAGACCCTAGGGCTGCTTCCTAAGAGACACAGTGATATAGTCCAATGGCAAGCTCCTCAAAGGAGTCTGGCACCCGACCGGCCGATAGCTAAGCCAATGAGCGTGGCGATGGACAACACAAACTGGCATAAAAGGCACCGCTAACATTCACAGCTACCACTGGCATCATCCCAATCAACTTACCTGAGACAACCTCCAGCATTCCAGCATTCCACTGCAGATTGTCTTGAACTGTGAAGAAAATAAACCAGATATTAGAACGTTTAAAGGCAATACACCGATACTTGATAATGAAAACAAAGTCAGAGTAAAAAATCGTCACAGGAGTTCTGTATTAAGTCCCTTTATATAATCATCACTGGAAAATGTTCACATCTTCAGAAACTATCAATATAGCGTGCAGAATGCTCAGGCTGCTCGACTCGACGCAGAGTCGGCAGCTCGTTCCTTGTAAATATGTATCTAAAATATAGCAATCTATCGATAACTGAGTATTGGACACGAGTTTCGACCTGTGGAAATGCAGCAACTCCATGATCGATTACACTGGTGCTAGTTAATGCATCCTCACCTTGTGTGGTAGCGTAGTCGGGCGCCGTTGCTCGGACAGCGGGGGGTCCAAACGCTGGCAGAGGGCGAGAGTCTGACGTGTATTCGGTAACATAGGTTTATATATGAGAACGAGGCGCGTGACACGGCGCCGGGAAAAGATGGGATCGTCGGTGCTAGGTGGGAACCGGATTCCGACAGTCTTGCTTCCGACGAGGCACATTCAGTTCCGGGTTCGCGCCTACTCAGAGTCCTGAAATGCAAACATAGTGGTGGTTTAGCACGTGCAACTGAGGTAAAGAGCGTACACGTACAAAGTGCATTGTCAGGTAGTGCGCCAACATGGGAGGTTAAACCATTTGAAGGAAAAAATACAACAATATCAGTGAAACGAATATCTAGTCCGTTGAAAGATAAATTGCTGAACCATTCATATTGTGTCTTCAAAACATACTTTCTTGAGCAGTAAATCACACAAATGAAACGCAACGCAAATTCGATTAAAAGATGTTGTCCTCATTTCGGCACAGCCCTGTCCAGGGGCCGACCAGGGCTGCTTCCTATGGGACACAGTGATATAGTCCATCAGGCAGCTCCTCAAAGGAGTCTGGCACCCGACCGGCCGATAGCTAAGCCAATGAGCGTGGCGATGGACAACACAAACTGGAATAAAAGGCATCGCTACCACTCACTGCTACCACTGGTATCATCCCAATCAACATACCTGAGACAACCTCCGGTATTCCAACTGCAGATTTAGATGCATTGGTGTTTTAGGGCGCTCCGACAGGTCCAGCATTCCAGCGCCAATACTGTATTTGCTTCCAACTGTGAAGAGAATAGAAACCAGATATTAACAACAGTTGCAAGACAATAAATTCAGGTTAGATGGTGGTGAACAAGACTCCATTCAGAGTAAAGAATCGTCACAGAGGTTCTGTATTAAGTCCCTTTATATAATCATCACCGGAAAAATGTAACAACGTTTTCAGAAACAATGCAAAGTCGGTAGTCACCTGCTGAAAGCAAGTCACACTGAAGATAGAATAAGTTTGACAGCTTACCTATAGTGAAAACGCCGTGGAGGCCTCGGCTGCATACGGTGGACTAATGGCTTAGTTGCACCTCTTACTGCCTGATGCAATACGGCACCCATCCGCTCGGCATCTGTTGGCGGGCATAACGGAGGTGTCAGCGGGGTGATCGGTGCCGGGCGGGGCCGGCAGTCCGCTACATACATAGGCTCAGTGTACGAATACAACAGTCATCGTAGGTCGTCTGCAGTTCTTTCATCACGGCAGGGGCGGCACTCGACTCAGCATGAATATTAGTGGAATACCGGGGACCTTCCACCGTTCGACAATTAAGAGTAAATAGTCACTTAGCTAAGGCAGTACAGAGTTAATGGTGCGCTGTGCCATTAACTATCCATAGGCATGCATGAGGATATGTTCTATCAAAAACTTAGTAATCGGACACACAATTTAGACTTGCGAAAATGGCAGAAACTATCGATCAGACTGTGATGAAAATCTAATGCATTCTCACCTTGCTTCCGACGAGGTACCATATTGCATTCTACAAGTGCTAGGTTCGTGTGAATCAGTCCACTCAGCGTCCTGAAATGAACATATAGTGGTGGCTTAGCACGTGCAACAGGAACTGAGCGTGCACGTACCAAAGAGCATTGTTCAGTTAGGTAGTACGCCAACACCGCAGGATGATACAAGCATTAAGTCCGTAGCAGAAACATCAGCGTTACACGATCACATTCCATTGAAGCGAGCCGATACTGATACGAGTCCATATGCAGCCTTCAATCAATAGGCGCAGTAACATTTGAAATATTCGCCTTACTGAACCATCCACGTGTCTTCTAAAGGCCGATACTTTCTTGAGCAGTATTTCACACAAATTAAAACACTACTGTATGAGGCATTTCACCACGCCTGTTGTCCTCATTTTCGGCACAGCCCTGTCCAGGGGTCGACCAGGGCTGCTTCCTATGGGACACAGTGATATAGTCCATGGCAGCTCCTCAAAGGAGTCTGGCACCCGACCGGTCCGATAGCTAGCCAATGAGCTGGCGATGGGACAACACAAACTGGAATAAAAGCCTCGTATCCACTACAGCTTACCACTGGAATCATCCCAATCAACATTACCTGAGACAGATACTCCAGCATTCCACTGCGGATTTGTTTCAACTGTGAATAAAAAATACAGGCTATTCCACATGGGTATTGCTTCTTTCCACTGTGGAAGAAAATAAACCAGATATAGACGTTGCAGGCCAATACATCATAGTTTGAAAATAGAATTACTCAGAGTAAAGACTCGTCACAGGGGTTCTGTATTAAAGTCCCTTATATAATCATTCACTTTGGAAAAATGTTTACATCTTCAAAAACTATCCATGAGCCGCGTACTGAAAGCAAGTCACACTGACAAAATCAATTTCCCATCTTACCTTTAGGAAAACGCAGTGAGGACCCGCTGTAGCGTGGACTGGTTAGTTTCACCTCTTCTGCCTGATGTTCATCGCCCGGCACCTGAGGGCGGGCGAACGGAGGTGTCAGCGGGGCGATTCGGTGTTGGGCGGGGCGGCAGTCCGCTACATACATAGGCTGCAGTGTACGAATACAACAGGTCATCGTAGGGTCGTCTGTTTCTTTCATCACTGGCAGGGGCGGAATCTCAACACGAATAATAGCGAAAATCCGCAAGTTCCAGTCAGCCAGTTAATCCCTCGGGCATTGCCCAAAACGCCGTTGTCCCCGGCATTTTGCAAGCTGCTTCCTCAATAACAATAAAATGAAGGCTTCGGCACACATAAGAAGCGTTAGAACACCGTATGTTGTAGCAGGTAAACATAAATCTAGTTAGCTCACCTTCGTAAATTTGTCAAGAGAAAGACTAGAGGTGCGTCCTTTTCACAGAATCCAGGTGATGTACAGTGGTCGCGCCTGTGAATTGGAGGAAAATCGTAACATTGACGTGTAACATTAATCTCGTTTGCTTAACCCATGACATCAGGTAGTACGTCAACACTTCACCTGAGTCCACACAACAAATACAAATTTTTGTATTATTATTGGTAATTAATATTTTAGGAGGATACATAATGTATATATCATTGGCATCAAGAAAAAGGCTTCGATTTAATGCCCATAATCAACTGATCCAACATGGTAGCAAAACAATATTGTTGTCCTCACTTTTCGGCACGCCCTTGTCCAGGGGGCCGACAGGGGCTGCTTCCTATGGGACACAGTGATATAGTTCCATGGCAGCTCTCAAAGGAGTCTGGCACCCGACCGGCCGATAGCTAAGCCAATGAGCGTGGCGATGGACAACACAAACTGGTATAAACGGCATCACTAACATTCACAGCTACCACTGGTATCATCCCAATCAACATACCTGAGAAAACCTCCAGCATTCCACTGCAGAATTTATTCCACTGACGATTTTCTTCAACTGTGAAAAAATAAATCGGGATATTAGACCGTTGCAGGCAATACATCCAGGTTGGATGATGGCGACACAATCAGAGTAAAGAATCGTCACAGGAGCTCTGTATTAAGTCCCTTTATATAATCATCACTGGACAATACTCACATCTTCAGAAACTATCCATATAGCGTGCTCAGACTGGTTCGTCTTACCACGCGTTAGCATTAGTCTCGGTTTATTGTATTTAGCATCTAAATATATCGACACTCCATCGGAACATTACTTAACTATTATCGGAACTATAACTATAGGAGGTTACTTCGAAAGGGTAGAGCGACGGTATTTGCCGGAGAATCTTTGCGGGGGTTGGATCGAGCATTCCTGTTGGAGCGGCAACAGCGGGTTAATGTTGGCAGTAGTCGGTCGGGATGGGCACCTGTACCCAGCGGAGTCCCTCAAGGCTCGGTCCTAGCTCCGTTGCTGTTCCTCCTGTATGTCAATGACCTGCCGGACACCTGAAACTGTGGGATCCATATCTCGGGGGTGGGTTGGGACGACAGCCAAAGGCTGTACAGATCCTCTTCCGTTCCCATTCCGATCACACTCACTCTACAGGAGGACCTGGACGCGGGCTGTTCGCTGGGCTGACGGTGGCAACTGACGTTCAACGCCGCCAAGTGGCAAGTCTTGCACAGTGCGGCTAAAAAAACCGCCACCACCTTCCTTTCGTTGAGAGGAAGTCCTTAGAAAGAGACAGCGGGTTCGGAAGGAACCTTCGGTGTATATATAGATAAAGGACGCTCAAGTTCAGGAGGCATGCGCGGCCGCGGGTCAGTAAGCATCGCAGGTGATGGCAGGATGCCGCAGGTCGGTTTCAACATGTTTGACAGTGACCCTTGCCCATGCTCTTCAAAGGCACTGATCGGCCCACTGGAATATGGTATATCGTTTGGGACCAGTTCACCGCCGACCAGCAGCTCCTTGAGCGGTTCAGCGGCGAGCGGCGAAGATGGTACCAAAGTGCGTCACCTGCCCTACCCCTTGCGGAGCCTTCGGAGCGCTGGTTACCATCCGCTGTATACCGGCGTTTCGTCGGGGAGACGATGTCATGACTTATCAGCTGTCCATGGTGGTCTCGACGCCTAGATCCTGCAGTCTTCTTCCGACACATTCAGTCGCCAGAGACATACCCGAGGACACCCCGTGGCGCTGGTCAAGCCGCGAGCCACGTCTCCCGTAATCCGATGCAGCTGCCTTCTCATGTCAAGAGTTGCTGAACGATTGAACAGACCTACCATCAGCAGTTGTCACCTCAGGACACAATTAAACCAGTTTAAGAAGAATCGTTCTTGATGCCACATTGGGCGCGCATCATGCACACAATTCCCTACGCAGACGTTAGAAAGGGACTACTCCAGGATTGCTCGACTGGAACGCGATACTAAAGGCCAAGGGCCTATCTTAATTCCGTACATTTCTTAAGTTAACAGTAATTGTAAGTAACTTATTGTAATTGGATATAAATTTGGCTAGTGAAAATAAAGAAACTGCATTTGTCAGTGGTGCTAAGTAATGCATCCTTACCTTGCTTACGACGAAGTAACATTTTATTATACTAGAAGGTTCATGTGAGGTCCGCTTAGCATCCTGAAATAAAAATACAGTGGTAGTTTAGCACGTGTAACTGAGGAAATCAGAGTGCACGTACAAAGAACATTGTCAGCAGCACTGACATATTTAGCGAGGCCACAATAGAGCAAATCAGTGATGCGAATATGAAGTCTGTTGGAAGGTAAACGATCCATATGCGATTTCTGAACATACTTTCATATGCAGCATACACTACACGAATTCATTAAAACAATGTTGTCCTCATTTTCGGCACAGCCCTGTCCAGGGGCCGACCAGGGCTGCTTCCTATGGGACATAGTGATATAGTCCATGACAGCTCCTCAAAGGAGTCTGGCACCCGACCGGCCGATAGCTGAGCCAATGAGCGTGGCGATGGACAACACAAACTGGTATAAATATAAAAGGCATCGCTACCATTCACAGCTTCCACTGGTATCATCCCAATCAACATACCTGAGATAACCTCCAGCATCCCACTGCAGATTTTCTTCAGCTGTGAACAAATAAACCACAATTAGCACGTTGCAGGCAATAAGTCTAGGTTAAATAATAAAATAAAGACACAACTCAGAGTAAAGAATCGTCACAGGAGTTCTGTATTAAGTCCCTTTATATAATCATCAGTGGAAAATGTTCAGATCTTCAGAAACTATCGATATAGTGTGCGCCTCAGGCTGTTAGTCTTGCCGCAGCATCAGCACTCATTTCTTGTTAATGTGCATCTACATATATAAAGATATATATAAAGATATATATCGAGAACTGTGCAATTGAACATAAATTTCGACTCATGAAAATAAAACAACTCTCGATTCGACAGAAGTGCTAATTGATTCATCCTCACCTTGCTTTCGATGACGAACACTGAATTCCAGTAACAGGTTCACGTGAATTCCACTCAGCGTTCTGAAAAAATAGTGGTAGCTTAGCACGTGCAACTGAAGAAACGAGCATGCACGTACTAAGAACGCGGCCAGGTAGTACGTCGACACTGGATGTTCGGTCTTCAGCCCCAAACAGCATTATCAGTGATGCGATAGCATCCCTTGAAAGAGACATCGTTGAACGATTAATTAATCATATGCGCATTTTCAAGATACTCCTTTCATATCAAGTTACAAAAACGTAATCAAGACAGCAAAATTTTTATCAGAATATTATCAGAATCAAACCTACGCAAATTCATTCAAAAGATGTAGTCCTCATTTTCGGCACAGCCCTGTCCAGGAGCCGACCAGGGCTGCTTCCTAAGGGACACAGTGATATAGTCCATGGCAGCTCCTCAAAGGAGTCTGGCACCCGACCGGCGTCCGCGATGACTATAGCGCTCCAAGGTGAGCGCTGTGCGCAATGGGAACACAAACTGGTATAAACGGCACCACTACCCATCACAGGTATTACTGGTATCATCCCAAATGACATACCTGAGAGAAAAGCCTCCAGCATTCGACTTGCAGATATTCCACTGGGGACCGGATTTTTCCTTACGTGGTGAAAATAATAACCATCGTGAATTAGCGACCGTGGCAGGGCATACATCCAGGTATTGGTCGATGATGGCGACACAATCAGACGTAAAAAGAATCGTCCACAGGAAGTTCTGTATTGTAGGAGTCCGTTATCAAGGGTCAGAAAGAGCATGTAAACCGAAAATTACTCAACATCAGCCTTCAGATAACCTATCCAGTATAAGGGCGCATAGTGCCCCTGCACCGCGGGCTGAATAGCAAGTCCACAGAGCGCATTCTGGCTAAACTAGGATTATACTGATTTCCCAGGCGGTTACCGGCACCCATATACCTGAACCAGGGATGACAATACTAATGTCCGTGGGCTTACTCTGACAGCTAGCACCCAGCCAAGTGCGACTGCAGCGCCCACCGAGCTCAGCGTATTGCAATACACGCCCAGACCTCCGCGCTCTAGTATCTGATGCAGGTAAAGGTTTCGCATACGTCACCATGCCCAGAGACCACAGCACGAAATAGATTTCGGTCGCGGAGATCGGGATATACTCCAATGGTACATGAGTCCGGGCCCCGAACCCCCAGCAGCCGCTAATGGTGACATACATACGGCTCTCCTCCACGTGTCAACACGCAAACATCTTCTAGTCCACCAGAATGCACTGGTGCCTAGGTCATCACCGCAACAGGCTTCTAAAAACCACTTTGAACCTAATGCAATCCATGGAAGAGCTGTCATCCAAACCCCCCAGAGTACAATGACACTGCTCTGGTCTTGTCGCTGACCCAGCATTACACATTCCTTTACGCAGCGTGTTTGGCATTTCTTCACTCGAAACATATACAAACTATGCGGGGGCCAACAGGATGCGATGTAACAATCATCAAAGTAAACTTTCACCAAGGTTTACATGATAGTGGTGTCATTTATAAAACCGAAAACTCGATTGGCAGGTACAATGCAATTATAAATGGCACAATTTAATAGGCAACTGCTATATATCTAGAAAGCTCACCTCCAAGAGTCTGAGGGACGTAGGTAATAAGCCTTCGGCTAGAGAGCGTTAATAAGTGCTTCCGATCTCATAGTTTCTTCAGCAGCAAGGTTCAGAGGGTCGGCGCCTATGCCATGGAGAGAAACCGTAGGCATGACGTATAACATTACCTCGCTGCGAACAACTTATCAACATACCCAGGCGTGTACGTAAACATGGGTCGATGGGTGTGTTCGAGTAGTATTAAGACTAAGCAATCAGGTCCCCATTTGTTACTCGAAGTTATATCATCAAACTTCAACGGTGGCGAGCAAGAGGGTAAGGAATGCACACACGCCCTCCCCCCGCACAAAGGATTGCCTCCACCCAGACCCGCTACCGAACTCCAGTACGGAGCCTGACCCACTGGCACAGTAATTGCGCTGATCGATGCCTTCGTCATGACTGGGCGGGTACGTAACATTCTGGCCAACGGCGTTACTCGGGAACATTCTGGAGCCAAACGAGTAGCACCAAGTGCCCGGAACCTCGATGGCTCCCTCATGAGACAATTACACCGGTTATTTTCGTCTATTTGACGTAGGGGGCTGGAAAGAATTAGTGGAGTTTCGCCGATAATCATACAACACGACAGCGTGCTTTTTTCAAATTACGGTAAGGCGGTATCACCGCGGACTAGAGTCAAACATCGGAAGGAAACAATAATCGGGGCATTGTACAAAAAATTGCAAGTTTTTAAGCGCACTTAATTTTTTGTCAAAGTCAACACTCTTTTTCTCGTTTGGGCCAACATCGCTGGCTGTGGTGTGATCTTATGACCAGTAAGTAATGTGATATGGCGAAAATTGCAAACCAATCACGGTGTCTACCGATTCGTCATCAAGGTTTCAGAAAGTAAAGCCATTAGATGGTCTGGTTGGTGCCGTAACGGCTGCATCAAAGCCATGCGCTCCCGGTGTCGGCACTAAGGCTCAATCCCGCTTGCGCCTCACGCGCTGAATCGCCCTTCGCGACACGCGAGCTGAGCACTGCACGCCGCCGACCCGGCTTACGGAGAGAGCTCTCGGCCTGTCACGGACAAACGGTGCATCGTATATTGGAAACCCCAACTTTCCACTAGCCCAGCTATCCAAGGAGACCGTGACAAATTTGTGGCCACCTCTAACCGATACAAATGGTACATTTGGACAATTGTATGAGTCATATTTACCAAACGTAGCATCTGACCGGAACTGGGCGTCGGCTTACTTCGAGTCTGAACACGATGTGACGTCAGAGACCACGGAGCGACCGCCGCCGGTCATGACCTGACCCTGCCCGGCCAGCCAGCCGGTAGGCGGCGGCCGCACAGTGGCCTCTGACGTAACATCGTCTCGAAGCTGGCCAAGCCGGCGCCCAGTCCCGGTCGGACGCTACGTTTGGCGAATATGGTTCATACAATTGTACTTAAGTACCATTTGTATTGTATTTGTATTTGTAATTGTACTTAAGTACCATTTGTATCGGTCGGAGGAAGCTGGCAATTTGTCATGATCTCCTTGGATATTGTAGTAAAAATAATTGTTATTTGGTCTACAAGGATTTACATATATAACAAAGCAGGATTTTTCGTACTAAGTAAAATTTTAAAATGAAAAAGTTAATTTTCCTAACAATTCAACTTTACTTTCCACCTATGGATTTGTAACCTCCGGGACCAGCCAGTAAAACGAAAATCCCACACGGCGTTTAAGATAGATGTGTTGAATTCTGATTCCAGATAAGTATTAACAAATCATGAACTGTATTTCCCACTGAGATTAAAAATGATCACATCATTAACCCCACAACCAGTTCTGTCTCCCTATCGTCCGCAAAGATCGTCAACAGGTACTCACCGCTGAAATCGTAGACTGCGCCCCTGTTCTCACATCCACCTCGCTGCCCGCCCCTCCCTTCTCCCAGCCCCCAGTAAAACACGGTTGGTTCTGATTGGACAGGTGTGTGTATGTATTGACCCGAGGCGAGGCGACGGACGAAAGATGGCAGCTGTCAGCGGCAACACCTGACAACAGACAGACGAAGAGAGGCCGTCAGAAACGCGGACACAGACTGAGCTTGGTGGCGTGATAAAGGAACGCGGGATAGCACGTACTGCTCTGGTCGCTCGTCGCATTGCTAAAGGCCAAGTGATACTAACACTTCAAGGCTATGGATATATAGAATAACAGTAATGCGATGTAGTTGAGTTGAAAGTCGAATTGCTGAACGCTCCAAATGAGTCTCCTAAACATAATCAAGTGCCAAACATACAAGTGCTTTTGGTTAGCATTTCACAAGTCAAACAATAAGTGATTGTATTCAAATAATGTGGTCCTCATTTCGGCACAGCCCTGTCCAGGGGCCGACCAGGGCTGTTCCTATTGGACACCAGTGATATAGTTCCATGGGCAGCTCCTCAAAAGGAGTCTGGCACCTACGGCCGATAGCTAAGCCAATGAGCGTGGCGATGGACAACACAAACTGGCATAAAAGGCATCGCTACCATTCACAGCTACTACTGGCATCATCCCAATCAACTTACCTGAGACAACCTCCAGCATTCCACCGCAGATTTTCTGCAAATGTGAAGAAAATAAACCAGATATTAGAAATGTTACAGGGAATACATCCAGTCTGGATAATGACAACAAACTCAGAGTAAAGAATCGTCAAAGGAGTTCTGTATTAAGTCCCTTTATATAATCATCACTGGAAAAAAATATTCAAATATTCATTAACAACACTTGAAAAATGTTCACGCCTCCAGAAACAATCAATATATCTGCCTTCTGGAAGCAGGTCAAGACTAAACAAATGGTAGATTGCCAGCTTACCCGTAGTGAAAACGCCGGTCTCGGCCAAATCACCTGAGGAGCAAAACAGATACAAACATTTATTTCCTGGCCAGGCAAATCAATAAGGGATACATAACGTCAATATACCCCAAGCATCAGACACAGCTCCAAGAATGCTCATAAACATCGTAGCACACGCAATTGTGGTCCTCATTTCGGCACAGTCCCCGGTACTCCGATAGGGCACCACCGGAACAGGGCTGTCTCCTTCTTATGGGACACAGTGGCATGATTTAGTCCATCAGTGTGGCCAAATTCACAGACTTGGGGGGAATGAAGGATGCCAGAAATGCTTGTTTGATCAAATATCTTGAGATGTAGGTGTCCGGTTCTAAAACCATGACAATCATGTTATAATTGTTCATGTCTTTTAGTTAGACAACCTACATACCATGACATCTCATCTGGGAACATTGCATAACTTTGGCATCCCCTCCCAAACTCTCTGAATTTGGCCACACTGTAGTCCATGGCAGACCCTCAAAGGAGTCCTGGCACCCGACCGGCCGATAGCTAAGCCGACGAGCGTGGCGATGGACAACCTAAGTCACACAACTGATCCCTAAGATAGCAATAATCGTCTTCACACGAGACATTTATGCTAAATACATTTTTCTAATTCCTGATCAACTGTATTTCTGTTCAATAAAATGTATTGGAAAAGATACTTAAAATGACATGTTCGATAACAAGACTCAATACTATTCCAAATCAAATGGCGTAACAGCTCACAGATTAACGGGACACTCACGAACACTCCGTGGTACATTCCAGGGATGGGTTGGTAAATCGATAAACCAGGGCACCACATTTGGTGAATCGACGAACCAGGGCACCACGCCATCCCGGAAAATGAGATCCACGACATCGGACGCGACCGTTCCTCAGCACAATCTCGGCGCCTCGCGACCCCACCGTCTCACCTGCTGCGCGGCGGAGCCTAGGCCCAGCTCTGGTCGGGCGCGGCGGCGGCCCACTCTCCAGTGGCGCCACCGGCGGACCACTCCTCCGTCCAGTCGGAGGCGGCCGCAGCGGCCGGCACCGGAGCACCAGCCGGCACAGTGCTGCTGATATCACCACCAATCGGCGGCGCGTCCTCCACCGCCGGCGGCAGGGCAGCCTGCGCGGCCTGAGCAGCGGCGGCCTGAGCGGCAGCAGCCTCTTCAGCAGCGGCGTCACGCTTCTGCTGCTCCTCCTTCTCGATCTCCTCCGGGTCGCGGTAGAAGAACAGATCGGGCATGACGTCCCAGTCGCGCTTGCGGCCGATGGTGCCGCGCAGACGGAGCACCTCGCGCGAGAGCATCCACCACATCAGACCGATGCTGTGGTAGCCCTTGTTGTTGCACGGGATGGCGATGTCGACGTAGCGCGACGGCGAGTCGGTGTTGGAGAAGGCGATGACGGGGATGTTGACGTACGAGGCCTCAGAGATGGGCTGCGCGTCGACGCGCGGGTCGGTCACGATCAGCAGACGAGGCTCGCGGAAACCGGCCTGGCGGAGGGGCGGGAGGCGTCCAGAAGATCGGCTCCACGGGACGTGTGCTCCCAACTGCAGCTATTCACTAAGCTATTGATGCATGATCGGGGTCTAATGCACGCCAACAAAATGGTTATATGGCGCCCATATCACTAAGCTAATGCAGATACTACAAAGGCAGATCAGATACTATTATATTATATTGTGATAAGCCTCTGTGACGAGGCCACTACCCTCACTCATAATTGAACATGTGATTGGTATCGACGATTAATATTTAGTTTTCAAAACAGACTATTTTTTCGACATTTTTCATAGAACAACATATTGCACAAGCATTCAGCAAAATGGTACAGGGTTACAACACAAATGATGCAAAACAGAGTAAATGTAGTC